>JAVJHS010000038.1:0-113891 GCA_032873175.1 Leptopilina drosophilae | reverse complement strand
AGGTCTAAGAAGAGTCACAATATTTATATTTAATTTTGAAGTGTTAGTTTGTGTAGAGTTGGACTATGAAGGGTCAGAATATTTTTTATTTAATTTTAGAGAGTTGGTTCATGTAGAGTTAGTCTGTCATGTATTTTAAAGTTTTTAATTAGTTTTAGAGACTTAGTTCGTGTAGAGTAGGTTGAGGAGAGTCATAATATTTATATTTAATTTTGAAGTGTTAGTTTGTGTAGAGTCGGACTATGAAGGGTCAGAATATTTTTTATTAATTTTAGAGATTTAGTTTGTGTAGAATCGGACTGTGGATAGTCAGAAAATTTTTTATTAATTTTAGAGAGTTGGTTCGTGTAGAGTAGGTCTGAGGAGATTCACAATATTTATATTTAATTTTGAAAGTGTTAGTTTGTGTAGAGTCGGACTATAAAGGGTCAGAATATTTTTATTACTTTTAGAGATTTAGTTTGTGTAGAATCGGACTGTGGACGGTCAGAATAGTTTTCATTAATTTTAGAGAGTTGGTTCATGTAGAGTTAGTCTGTAATGTTTTTAAAAGTTTTTAATTAGTTTTAGAGAGTTAGTTCGCGTAGAGTAGGTCTGAGGAGAGTCACAATATTTATATTTAATTTTGAAGTGTTAGTTTGTTGTAGAGTCGGACCATGAAGAGTCAGAATATTTTTTATTAATTTTAGAGAGTTGGTTCATGTAGAGTCAGTCTGTAAAGTGTTTTAAAATTTTTAATTAGTTTTAGAGAGTTAGGTTCGTGTAGAGAAGGTCTGAGGAGAGTAACAATTATTTTTATTTAATTTTAAAGTGTTAGTTTTTGTAGAGTCGGACTATGAAGGGTCAGAATATTTTTTATTACTTTTAGAGATTTAGTTTGTGTTGAGTCGGACTGTAGATAGTCAGAATATTTTTTATTAATTTTAGAGAGTTGGTTCATGTAGAGTCAGTCTGTAATGTATTTTAAAGTTTTTAATTAGTTTTAGAGAGTTAGTTCGTGTAGAGTAGGTATAAGGAGAGTCACAATATTTTTATTTAAATTTTAATGTGTTTAGTTTGTGTAGAGTCGGACTATGAAGGGTCAGAATATTTTTTATAAATTTTAGAGAGTTGGTTCATGTAGAGTCAGTCTGTAAAGTGTTTTAAAATTTTTAATTAGTTTTAGAGAGTTAGGTTCGTGTAGAGAAGGTCTGAGGAGAGTAACAATATTTTTATTTAATTTTAAAGTGTTAGTTTGTGTAGAGTCGGACTATAAAGGGTCAGAATATTTTTATTACTTTTAGAGATTTAGTTTGTGTAGAATCGGACTGTGGACGGTCAGAATAGTTTTCATTAATTTTAGAGAGTTGGTTCATGTAGAGTTAGTCTGTAATGTTTTTAAAAGTTTTTAATTAGTTTTAGAGAGTTAGTTCGTGTAGAGTAGGTCTGAGGAGAGTCACAATATTTATATTTAATTTTGAAGTGTTAGTTTGTGTAGAGGTCGGGACTATTAAGGGTCGGAATATTTTTTATTAATTTTAGAGATTTAGTTTTTGTAGAGTCGGACTGTGGATATTCAGAATATATTTTTTATTAATTTTAGAGAGTTGGTTTCATGTAGAGTTAGTCTGTAATGTATTTTAAAGTTTTTAATTAGTTTTTAGAGAGTTAGTTCGTGTAGAGTAGGTCTGAGGAGAGTCACAATATTTATATTTAATTTTGAAGTGTTAGTTTGTCTAGAGTCGGACTATGAAGGGTCAGAATATTTTTTATTACTTTTAGAGATTTAGTTTGTGTAGAGTCGGACTGCGGATTGTCAGAATATTTTTTATTAATTTTAGAGAGTTGGTTCATGTAGAGTTAGTCTGTAATGTATTTTAAAGTTTTTAATTAGTTTTAGAGAGTTAGTTCGTGTAGAGTAGGTCTGAGGAGAGTCACAATATTTATATTTAATTGTGAAGTGTTAGTTTGTGTAGAGTCGGACTATGAAGGGTCAGAATATTTTAAAATTAATTTTAGAGATTTAGTTTTTGTAGAGTCGGACTGTGGATTGTCAGAATATTTTTTATTAATTTTAGATAGTTGGTTCATGTAGAGTTAGTCTGTAATGTATTTTAAAGTTTTAAATTAGTTTTAGAGAGTTAGTTCGTGTAGAGAAGGTCTAAGGAGAGTCACAATATTTTTATTTAATTTTAATGTGTTAGTTTGTGTGTAGAGTCGGACTATGAAGGGTCAGAATATTTTTTATTAATTTTAGAGAGTTGGTTCATGTAGAGTTAGTCTGTAATGTATTTTAAAGTTTTTAATTAGTTTTAGAGAGTTAGTTCGTGTAGAGTAGGTCTGAGGAGAGTCATAATATTTATATTTAATTTTGAAGTGTTAGTTTGTGTAGAGTCGGACTATGAAGGGTCAGAATATTTTAAAATTAATTTTAGAGATTTAGTTTTTGTAGAGTCGGACTGTGGATTATCAGAATATTTTTTTATTAATTTTAGAGAGTTTGGTTCATGTAGAGTTAGTCCTTTAATGTATTTTAAAGTTTTAAATTAGTTTTAGAGAGTTAGTTCGTGTAGAGAAGGTCTAAGGAGAGTCACAATATTTTTTATTTAATTTTAATGTGTTAGTTTGTGTAGAGTCGGACTATGAAGGGTCAGAATATTTTTTATAAATTTTAGAGAGTTGGTTCATGTAGAGTCAGTCTGTAAAGTGTTTTAAAATTTTTAATTAGTTTTAGAGAGTTAGGTTCGTGTAGAGAAGGTCTGAGGAGAGTAACAATATTTTTATTTAATTTTTAAAGTGTTAGTTTGTGTAGAGTCGGACTATGAAGTCTCATAATATTTTTTATTACTTTTAGAGATTTAGTTTGTGTTGAGTCGGACTGTAGATAGTCAGAATATTTTTTATTAATTTTAGAGAGTTGGTTCATGTAGAATCAGTCTGTAATGTATTTTAAAGTTTTTAATTAGTTTTAGAGAGTTAGTTCGTGTAGAGTAGGTCTAAGGAGAGTCACAATATTTTTATTTAATTTTAATGTGTTAGTTTGTGTAGAGTCGGACTATGAAGGGTCAGAATATTTTTTATAAATTTTAGAGAGTTGGTTCATGTAGAGTCAGTCTGTAAAGTGTTTTAAAATTTTTAATTATTTTTAGAGAGTTAGGTTTCGTGTAGAGAAGGTCTGAGGAGAGTAACAATATTTTTATTTAATTTTAAAGTGTTAGTTTGTGTAGAGTCGGACTATGAAGGGTCAGAATATTTTTTATTACTTTTAGAGATTTAGTTTGTGTTGAGTCGGACTGTAGATAGTCAGAATATTTTTTATTAATTTTAGAGAGTTGGTTCATGTAGAGTCAGTCTGTAATGTATTTTAAAGTTTTTAATTAGTTTAAGAGAGTTAGTTCGTGTAGAGTAGGTCTAAGGAGAGTCACAATATTTTTTATTTAATTTTAATGTGTTAGTTTGTGTAGAGTCGGACTATGAAGGGTCAGAATATTTTTTATTAATTTTAGAGATTTAGTTTTTGTAGAGTCGGACTGTGAATATTCAGAATATTTTTTATTAATTTTAGAGAGTTGGTTCATGTAGAGTTAGTCTGTCATGTATTTTAAAAGTTTTTAATTAGTTTTAGAGAGTTAGGTTCGTGTAGAGAAGGTCTGAGGAGAGTAACAATATTTTTATTTAATTTTAAAGTGTTAGTTTGTGTAGAGTCGGACTATGAAGGGTCAGAATATTTTTTATTACTTTTAGAGATTTAGTTTGTGTTGAGTCGGACTGTAGATAGTCAGAATATTTTTTATTAATTTTAGAGAGTTGGTTCATGTAGAGTCAGTCTGTAATGTATTTTAAAGTTTTTAATTAATTTTTGGAGAGTTCGTTCGTGTAGAGTAGGTCTGAGAAGAGTCACAATATTTATATTTAATTTTGAAGTGTTAGTTTGTGTAGAGTCGGACTATGAAGGGTCAGAATATTTTTTATTAAATTTCTAGATTTAGTTTTTTTAGAGTCGTAATGTGAATATTCAGAATATTTTTTATTAATTTTAGAGAGTTGGTTCATGTAGAGTTAGTCTGTCATGTATTTTAAAGTTTTTAATTAGTTTTAGAGACTTAGTTCGTGTAGAGTAGGTCTGAGGAGAGTCATAATATTTATATTTAATTTTGAAGTGTTAGTTTGTGTAGAGTCGGACTATGAAGGGTCAGAAAATTTTTTATTAATTTTAGAGAGTTGGTTCGTGTAGAGTAGGTCTGAGGAGATTCACAATATTTATATTTAATTTTGAAGTGTTAGTTTGTGTAGAGTCGGACTATAAAGGGTCAGAATATTTTTATTACTTTTAGAGATTTAGTTTTTGTAGAGTCGGACTGTGGATATTCAGAATATTTTTTATTAATTTTAGAGAGTTGGTTCATGTAGAGTTAGTCTGTAATGTATTTTAAAGTTTTTAATTAGTTTTAGAGAGTTAGTTCGTGTAGAGTAGGTCTGAGGAGAGTCACAATATTTATATTTAATTTTGAAGTGTTAGTTTGTGTAGAGTCGGACTATGAAGGGTCAGAATATTTTTTATAAATTTTAGAGAGTTGGTTCATGTAGAGTCAGTCTGTAAAGTGTTTTAAAATTTTTAATTAGTTTTAGAGAGTTAGGTTCGTGTAGAGAAGGTCTGAGGAGAGTAACAATATTTTTATTTAATTTTAAAGTGTTAGTTTGTGTAGAGTCGGACTATGAAGGGTCAGAATATTTCTTATTACTTTTAGAGATTTAGTTTGTGTAGAATCGGACTGTAGATAGTCAGAATAGTTTTTATTAATTTTAGAGAGTTGGTTCATGTAGAGTTAGTCTGTAATGTATTTTAAAGTTTTTAATTAGTTTTAGAGAGTTAGGTTCGTGTAGAGAAGGTCTGAGGAGATTAACAATATTTTTATTTAATTTTAAAGTGTTAGTTTGTGTAGAGTCGGACTATGAAGTGTCAGAATATTTTTTATTAATTTTAGAGATTTAGTTTTCGTAGAGTCGGACAGTGTATATTCAGAATATTTTTTATTAATTTTAGAGAGTTGGTTCATGTTGAGTAAGTCTGTAATGTATTTTAAATTTTTTAATTATTTTTAGAGAGTTAGTTACTGTAGAGAAGGTATGAGGAGAGTAAAAATATAAATATTTAATTTTGAAGTGTTAGTTTGTGTAGAGTCGGACTATTAAGGGTCGGAATATTTTTTTATTAATTTTAGAGATTTAGTTTTTGTATAGTCAGACTGTGGATATTCAGAATATTTTTTAATTATTTTAGAGAGTTGGTTCATGTAGAGTTAGTCTGTAATGTATTTTAAAGTTTTTAATTAGTTTTAGAGAGTTAGTTCGCGTAGAGTAGGTCTGAGGAGAGTCACAGTATTTATATTTAATTTTGAAGTGTTAGTTTGTGTAGAGTCGGACTATAAAGGGTCAGAATATTTTTTATTTACTTTTAGAGATTTAGTTTGTGTAGAATCGGACTGTGGATTGTCAGAATATTTTTTATTAATTTTAGAGAGTTGGTTCATGTAGAGTTAGTCTGTAATGTATTTTAAAGTTTTTAATTAGTTTTAGAGAGTTAGTTCGTGTAGAGTAGGTCTGAGGAGAGTCACAATATTTATATTTAATTTTGAAGTGTTAGTTTGTGTAGAGTCGGACTATGAAGTGTCAGAATATTTTTTATTAATTTTAGAGATTTAGTTTTCGTAGAGTCGGACAGTGGATATTCAGAATATTTTTTATTAATTTTAGAGAGTTGGTTTCATGTTGAGTTAGTCTGTCATGTATTTTAAAGTTTTTAATTAGTTTTAGAGAGTTAGTTCGTGTAGAGTAGGTCTGAGTAGAGTCACAATATTTATATTTAATTTTGAAGTGTTAGTTTGTGTAGAGTCGGACTATGAAGGGTCAGAATATTTTTATTACTTTTAGAGATTTAGTTTGTGTAGAATCGGACTGTGGATTGTCAGAATATTTTTTATTAATTTTAGAGAGTTGGTTCATGTAGAGTTAGTCTGTAATGTATTTTAAAGTTTTTAATTAGTTTTAGAGTGTTAGTTCGTGTAGAGTAGGTCTGAGGAGAGTCATAATATTTTTATTTAATTTTAAAGTGTTAGTTTTTGTAGAGTCGGACTATGAAGGGTCAGAATATTTTTTATTACTTTTAGAGATTTAGTTTGTGTTGAGTCGGACTGTAGATAGTCAGAATATTTTTTATTAATTTTAGAGAATTGGTTCATGTATAGTTAGTCTGTAATGTATTTTAAAGTTTTTAATTAGTTTTTAGAGAGTTAGTTCCTGTAGAGAAGGTCTGAGAAGAGTCACAATATTTATATTTAATTTTGAAGTGTTAGTTTGTGTAGAGTCGGACTATGAAGGGTCAGAATATTTTTTATTAATTTTAGAGATTTAGTTTTTGTAGAGTCGGACTGTGGATATTCAGAATATTTTTTATTAATTTTAGAGAGTTGGTTCATGTAGAGTTAGTCTGTAATGTATTTTAAAGTTTTTAATTAGTTTTAGAGAGTTAGTTCGTGTAGAGTAGGTCTGAGGAGAGTCACAATATTTATATTTAATTTTGAAGTGTTAGTTTGTCTAGAGTCGGACTATGAAGGGTCAGAATATTTTTTATTACTTTTAGAGATTTAGTTTGTGTAGAGTCGGACTGCGGATTGTCAGAATATTTTTTATTAATTTTAGAGAGTTGGTTCATGTAGAGTTAGTCTGTAATGTATTTTAAAGTTTTTAATTGGTTTTAGAGAGTTCGTTCGTGTAGAGTAGGTCTGAGGAGAGTCACAATATTTATATTTAATTTTGAAGTGTTAGTTTGTGTAGCGTCGGACTATCAAGGGTCAAAATATTTTTTATTAATTTTAGAGATTTAGTTTTTGTAGAGTCGGACTGTGGATATTCAGAATATTTTTTATTAATTTTAGAGAGTTGGTTCATGTAGAGTTAGTCTGTAATGTATTTTAAAATTTTTAATTAGTTTTTAGAGAGTTAGTTCGTGTAGAGTAGGTCTGAGGAGAGTCATAATATTTATATTTAATTTTGTAGTGTTAGATGGTGTAGAGTCGGACTACGAAGGGTCAGAATATTTTTTATTAAATTTAGAGACTTAGTTTGTGTAGAGTCGGACAGTGGATATTCAGAATATTTTTTATTAATTTTAGAGAGTTGGTTCATGTAGAGTTAGTCTGTAATGTATTTTAAAGTTTTTAATTAGTTTTATAGTGTTAGTTCGTGTAGAGTAGGTCTGAGGAGAGTCATAATATTTATATTTAATTTTGAAGGTTTAGTTTATGTAGAGTCGGACTATGAAGGGTCAGAATATTTTTTATTATTTTTAGAGATTTAGTTTGTGTAGAATGGGACTGTGGATTGTCAGAAAATTTTTAATAAATTTTAGAGAGTTTGTTCGTGTAGAGTAGGTCTGAGGAGAGTCACAATATTTATATTTAATTTTGAAGTGTTAGTTTGTGTAGAGTCTGTTACGGTATAACCTCACAGAGTCAAAAATAATGTAAATAAAAAAAAATAATTTCATTAAAATTAAAATCTAGTTGAATAATTTCTAAAATTTCTCGCGAATAATATAGTTGAAGGGTGATATCCTTAGATATCACTAAGCATAAGCTGAGTCAACACCGCAACGGAAACGAAGTTGGCTTACTTGAGCATATTTCCTTATAACTAACAAAAGGTTAGTTAACAGAAATTTTATGAATTTCAGGAAATCATCGAACATTGTAGAATTTACTTGCGGATATCCTTGGATATCCTATATAATTTAGTTTTAAATTTTATAGAAATGACATGTGAATATCCTAGGATACCCACTTACTTTAATTTAAATATCGCAGAAATTATATGTGGATGTTTTGAAATACCCCACATATTTTGATTTTAATTTCATAAGAATTACATGTGGATATCCTGGGATATCCCATAGAATTTAAGTTTGATTATTATGAAGATTGCCTGTGAGTGTATTTAAATATCCTACATGTTTTAATTTTAAATATAATAGGAATCACACATAGGTATCCTGAGATATCCTATATATCTTAGTTTAAATACTATTGGAATGGCATGTGGATATCCTGGGATATCCCGTATATTTCAGTTCAAATATTATGGGAATGACATGTGGATATTATTAAATATCCTACATGTTTTAGTTTGGTATTATAAGAATTGCTCGTGGATATCCTTGGATATTCCATTTACTTTGGTTTTAAATGTTGTGCGTATTGTGTATGGATATCCTTGGATACCTTATTTATTTTGGTTCAGGTATTACTTGTATTTGTATATGGATATCCTTGGATATCCCACTTATTATAGTTTAAATATTATCCGCATTTATATACGGATATCATTGGATATCCCATTTATTTCAGTTGAATGTTGCACGCATTTATATATGGATATCCTTGGATATCCCATTTGTTTTAGTTTGAATGTTACCTGCATTTACGTTTGTATATCCTTGGATATTGTATTCATTTTAACTTGAATACTGTATAAATTTGAATATGGATATCCTTGGATGTTTCGTTTATTTTATTCGAGTATTGTAGGATTGTTTGTGGATGTTTTGTATAATGATGCAAGAGTTCAGACATATAGAGATTGTTATCACCAGAATATTAAATGATCGGATATTTAGTGTTATCTGGAATTTTTCGCAAGTGTGAACATGTTTGGAAATTTGTATGTCAAAATACGCGTGAAAATATTACAAAAGTAAAAGAATTTTTTTACCTCGAAAATTTTAATGCTAATTAATAAAAGAAAATAATCATCTGATTGTACATCGCTTTCGAACCCACACATCTTTGGTTGGCTATGGCAATGCACACGCACACAGACCTACTATATGTAGTACAGGCCACTCACACATTGCAGGCCTCTTCTCGCTGCTTCTTCTCCTTCGTTGTATCCTTCCCTCTTCCCCTGGGCCCTATGTGCTAGCTAAACAAACGCACGTGCGGTGATTCAAGCTGGATATCATTTCTTTTAAAAGGACAACGAAATAAATTAGAATTATTTTATTTCAGAAATTATTTGCAGAATTAAAAATTAAAAGATGTTTCTGGAACTGCCAAAATAATTGCAACTAAAAACATTATCATGAACACTATTGCGTTGTTACTGATAAATAATTTTAATAAATTATTTATAACAATAATAGCAATAAACAAAAAATATTTTAATAAATAAATTTTTTTTTATTTTTTTTTATTTTTATAGTTCATGATTGGAATTATTGGAAATAATAATTCTTCAAAAGGTATCATATTTCTGCAAACTAATTTCCGGTCTTACACCTAGCGCAAAAATTCCGAAGTCAGCAAAAATCGCATCGACCAATGGGCCTAAAGTCCCTATCCCACTCCTACTCCCACAAACCACCTCTTCTACCCCAAAATCTTCCCCCAGATTTAGAAGCGAGGAGTAGAGGCTTGGAAAGAATTTTCCAAATTCGCAGTACAATTTTCGCTCTGTTAGTCAGCTCCTCGCGGAGGCATAAACGCATTGCGAAATGCCGGGACTCGCCCGTCTATTAATCGACCCCTAGCCTGACAGACCACTACGAGATAGTGTCTAGGATCTAGGATAGACGTAAATAAATAAAAAGGTAAAAGCTTCACGAAAGTGAAGCCCGACCAAATTTAGTTATTTTCGTTATTCTGAAATTTAAAAATTAAAAAAAAAATTAAATTTTGACTCGCGAACTTAACAAAGAATCACATAAATTAATTCCAATAGTGAATTGTTTTGTGTGTGTGTGAATTGTTTGGGCCGTCCAAAGAAAGGGTGCCTAAGACAAAAGGACTTGTTAAACAATTAAAAAAGTTTTGCCCGCCGAGCATCTCAAAACTCGGGCGGTAATAATAAGGAATATTAACCTTAAAGCAGAGAGGGTGAGTTTTGAAACATTGTATCGTTCCAAAATTACTTTTACCTATGTAATAATTTTTCTTATTCTTAATTTAAAATAAATTGTATTTCTTACTTAAATTCTCATTTCTTTCTGTCTTAATCATTTCTATCACACATAAAATTAAAAAGGATGTTGCTTGGTAAATTCTTTTAAAAGAGAAAAACGATCCCATAAAATAAAAACAGGGTCATCCGACCCTGGCAGCTTGATTTCCTCCAACGAACCTCCGCAGGCGCGCGGCTGAATTTCTTTTCATCGCTCAACACGTAAATTTTCATGTTCTAAATTTTGACTTCTGTATTTTCTTTGGATTTTAATAATTTAATAAATAATCGATTTTCGGTTCGTAACAAGCTGATGGTGGCAGCGGTGGGATCTTTCTCACGTATTTGCCCGGCCCCTTTCTAATTTTCAAAAAAAAAGAATTTTCTTGTTACAAAAAAAAAAATTTTTTTTTGAAATATAAATTTTGTTTTTGTGAGAAATTGTATTATTTTCTTAGTGTAGAGAAGAATAATTTTCCTTAAGGTCATCTTGAATTTGAAAAGAAATCAAAAAGAAAATTGTTAAACATTTTCTTTTCGTTTTCACTGTTTAACTAAAAATAAGTAGTATGTGACGACCCTATTTTTATAGTGGGGGCTCCAGAACATTATTTGAGGTTAAATAGAATTTCTTCTGACAAAGAGAAAAATTTATCTTTTCGCATTTTCCAAAAAAAAAAGTATTTTCTTTTACTTTCTCTTAAAATTTTATATCTAATTTTTTTTCAATAACCAATCTTAATTTTTGACTTTGACTGGTTCGGAAAAATTAAGGAAAGAAAATAATTTTCTTTTTTTTCCTGTTTGATTGAAAGTGAGTAGTATGTGATGACCCTATTTTAATAGTGGGGGCTCCAGAACCTCATTTAAGGTTGAACCAAGGTTTTCGTCAATAAAGAGAAAAGGTGTTGTTTAGATTTTTTTTTATTGATAAGAAATAATTTTGTTTGATGTCAGTCTAAATTTGAAATAGAAATTAAAAAGAAAATTTATTAGGATTTTCTTTTAATTCCACTACTTGACTAGGAGTGAAGAGTATGTGATGACCCTATTTTATAGTGGGGGCTCCAGAAACTCATTTACGGTTAAGTTGGAATTTCACTGACGAAAGAAGATTAATTTTGTCTTACTTTCATTCTCTTTAACTTAGTTGTTTTCCTTTAACATTTATTTCTCTTTTATTATCTAACTTCTTTTAGTTTATCTTAATTTTTCTGAAATGTTTTGCAATGCCTCATAAATGTAAAAACGTTTACAAAAAAAAAAAAACTAAAGAATTTGGTAAGAATTAGAAATCTTACTAAAATAGAAGAAGATATTATAAGTGACAAAAATTTGAACAGACTTATAACATTAAAACGTAAACCCGAAAATCAAGTTGAAACCTCGTCGGAAAACTCGGAAAACTCCTTGACCTCATGGAAAGAATTCTATGATTGTTTTGAAAATTTATCGAACAAAGCGAATGCCGAATTAGCTCTTGCAAACAAACGAAGAGAAATCGAGTATCGTGTGAAGTTAGCCATAGAAAATAGGGAAAAGAAAAACTAAATTTTAACAGTTTTGAATTTTTCCCCAATTCTTTTTACAATTTCCTAGATTGACGATAGTTGCTTTAACGTTTTGAAATAAAATTGTTTATCAGTTAACCTCTTTATTTTCAATTTTATTGTTGTCATTAAAAAAAAAATTTTTGTTTTCTTTATTGTCAGTTCAAAATTGAAGTGGAATTTGAAAGGAAAATTCAATAGGGTCTCCTTTTCGTTTCAATTACTTGATTGGAAATGAGTATTATGTGACGACCCTATTTTTATAGTGAGGGCTCCAGAAATCCATTAAAGGTTAAGTTTGAATTTTCACTGACGAAAGAGGATTAGTTTTTGTTCTTTTTAAATTATATTCGTTCTTTCAATATCCAATCTCAATTTTGACTTTAATTGGTTTGGGAAAATTAAGAAAAGAAAATAATTTTCTTTAATTAGTTTTTCTGTTTGATCAAAATGAATAGTATGTGACGACCCTATTTTTAATAGTGGGGGCTCCAGAACCTCATTGGAGGTTGAACCAAGGTTTCTGTCAATAAAGAGAAAAGGGTGTTGTTACAAAAAAAAAAAAAGGAAAAAGAAATAGTTTTCTTTAATGTCACTCTAAATTTGAAATAGAAATTAAAAGAAAAATTTATTAGAATTTCTTTTAATTTCACTACCTGACTAGAAGTGTCTTCACTTCTAGTCAGGTGGGGGCTCCAGAAAATCCATTTGAGGTTAGGTTAAAATTCACAGTGACAAAAGAAAATTGATTTTGTTTTATTTTCATTCTTTTACCCTGCATTTTATTATAACAAAAGTACAATATGTCTCCTTATCTTTACAAAAAAAAAATTTTTTTTTTCATCTTCTTTTGCTTTACACGTATCGGAAAATCCGTGGTGGTGACACTTCAGTACTCTATTTTCGAATACACTATCCATTAAAAAAAAATGTACAATATGTACGCATACACGTATTTGTATCAAGTAAAATATCAAATGCCTTTACGAAAAATGAGGAAGGTCACTCTTCTTAAATGAAGAGTATAAAGAATTCTACTCGCCCCTACGGTTAAAGTTGCTTTTGAGTAAATATAGAGACAGATATTCAAAACGATTGATGTTATCATCTAATTTTTTTTTGTGATTATTATTATTCTATTATTTTATTTAAAAGATTTTTCCTAAAAGACTATCAGTTGTGAGGAAAATTAAAGTCATTATTTAATTTTTGTTTTATTTAATAATCAGTATTTGACTTAAATTTCTGCTAGAAAGATATTTTTTTTAACTGCGAAATTCTAATTCTTTTGGTTAAGATGTTTGTAATAATAACTACATGATTCCAATATTAGAAGGTAACATAAAACAAGATTCTAAAAATCGTATACATTTTCATTAACAAAATTCCTTGTTCCTATCTAAACATTATTTTAGTTTAAATGAGTAGATATTTGAACAAGTTAACAAAATTCTACAAGTTTTTATATTGGAACTAATAGGAAACAAAATAAAATTATTTAAATCCCTCCCCCCCCTTAAAAATAGGATTGATTTAAAAATACAGAAATTAAACAAATTCAAAAAAAACAGAGATTTTGAATTGATCGAATGCAACTCTAACTACCACTGTTAAAATGGTTAGGATTTAAATCATCATCACCGCTTCACCATTTTGTTGTCTAGTAGTCTTTAATGCTGATAGCAGAATGGTGAATGAAAGATAGATAGTATGCGAGTGTATGTGTACATGGGTATATCTCTATTAACTTTTCAATTATTTTCCATCCTCTGACACTTGTTTTACTTCTATTAACAACCTCAATTTTCGTTACATCTAACATAAAAAATTTCCAAGGTAGCGAGAAATGTTATAAGCCAATTTTTAAAATTATAAGGCACTTGTTAAAATACTCTAGTGTTCATTTGATTTGAATATACCCAAAGCTAATTACGACACAACAATCAAAAACCAAAAACTTGCACATCCTATTTTATTGCACCTTCTATATTTTAACATAATATCTGCAATTTTTCTAGAACAAAATAACAATTATAATGCATGACACTAAGAAGTGACAAGAATATATAAACTTTTCCATTTTTAACTCGAAGAAAATTATAATAAATATATTTTAATAATATACGGAAATCAACTTGAAATTTTCGTTTCTTTCTGTTATGTTTTATTATACAAAAAGAAAACCTATGTATTCTTGGTCTTCGACTTTGCAACAAAACAAAAGTTGATCAATTTCGTTTTAGATTAAGAAATTTTTTTTGTTTACTTTTGTTTAAGTAGAATAAACTTTCAAAAAGGAACTTGCGAAAATAAACAAAAAAATTTTTTTTTACATTACTTTGTAGTTTTTAAATCCCAAATTAGTCAAGGAAATACCACGAGGAAAACAAATAGTTAATTTACCTTTGATTTTTCGGAATTAAATAAAATTTACGTTGAAATGCAAAATTTGCAAACAAAAACTAAAAACATTTTATCCAAATTAATGTTAGATAGCAATTAGCAGGAAAAATCCGCGGTGGCGACACGATACGCGAATTTGTTCACTACCAAGAAACATCCTTCAAATGGAGTTTGTATTTTGAAGCCTGAGCTCACACTTGATCAGAGCAAAGTGCATTGAGACTACAAGTATTATTAATCGCCTGGTCTAAGCATTTGGAACTGTCGAGTCTACTATTCTCAACGTTCCAATTGTATATAAAATTTTTACTAACCTCAATTTCCTTTTTTTTTAAAAAAAAAGAAGGGGTCAGGTTGTAGGACTTAACATCTTCTTCCTTTCGGGCCCACCTTTTCCATTCCAGTCCTGGACGACGAGGAGCATGCTCTAAGCATTTGGTGCAGCTGGAAATTAACCCCAGGATTTACGCTAAGGTCTTGGGCATGATGACTTCTGGGACCATCTCCAGGTCAGGCGAGAAAAGATCAACGATGGAACCAATTTATGACCAAATCATCGAACGATAATAAAGACAACACTTGGTTTGAATATCTGTATTTTAATTAAAAAAAAAAATCAACAAAATTAAAAAATTAATTACAAAAAAAAAAAAAAAAAAGGAGGCGATAAATTTAAAGGCGATTAAATTTTAAAGGCATTATAATAAGTAGTGACCAATTAAGGAAAGGGTTAAAGGACAGCATCACCCCTCTTCCGGTGCTGCATGGCCCTCCTCCTCAAGTTCTTACGGGCCAGTCTCCCCTCCACCAACGAACGATGGCCCGTCGTTTCCCAAGCCTTGTCCACTGGGACATCATAACACTAAAAAAAAGGGGGGGAAATTATCTAATTAGCTAAAGAAACAACTTGGGATACGAATTAAGAGTGTGATGGGTCAAACTGATAGGTTAGCCACTTACCAATTGCCATCGTGCCCGTATCGGCACCAACTCTCCGCCAATGAAAAAAAATTCCTCTATGTAAGAGAGGAAGTACTCCTCTCGGGCAGCATAAGCCCCAAAGCACGGTGGCGAATGACTCAATAAATCTTTCAAGAAACTAAAAAAAAGGGGAAGAAAAATAATTTTTTTTGATCAATAATAACATCAATAATTAATCCTCCTTTCTGAAAATACTCACATTTGCTTTTCCTCCACACAATGAAGGTCCCCTCCCACTATTATAATTAGGTGGCTGCTCTCGTTCTTCAACATGGCCGGGTCTCGAAAGGAACACTGAAATATCCATTCTTATAAAAAAAAGAGAGATTTGTTTCGTTTTACTGAATTTTTAGTTGCTTACCGTCGCCCAAAATCCCCTGCACAAGTACTCCTTCGTTCTTTTCCGCCAGAAATATTCCTGGCGCCAGATGCTCCTCGAATATTTCCGAGGGGGGCTGTTCCAAAGAAGTAAAGCATCGAGTGACCAACCACGCCCAGGGTCTATTCTCGGGGGCGCCGGAACCCAGGAACTATACTCTACAGCGATTCTAAAAAAAAGGGGCGTTGACATTTTTATAGCAAGTCAACAAGATTTAACTAGGATTAACGCAGTTTAATTGATTATTTTAATTAAAATTTAATTTAGTCAAATTTACTTCAGTCTAGTTTATTTAGATTGATTGGATTCGGTTAAACTAGTTTAGTTTATCTAATTTGAACACTCAAATAAATTTATCTAATTTAACTTAGTTATTTTAATTTAATTAATTTAATTTAGTTCGGTTCAATTTGATTGAGTTTAATTATTTTAGTTTAATTAGTTTAGTTGAATTGGTTTGGCTAATTAAAATTAACTCTGTTTGGTTATTTTAGTTTATTTAGTTAAGATTAATTTGGCTAATTTAATTTGAATTAATTTTGGCTTAACTGGTTAATTTAATTTATTTAGTTTTGGTTAACTTAGTCGAATTTAATTTAGTTCAAGTTTAAACAGATTTAGTTAGTCATGTTACTATTCTAGTTAATTAATTTAGTTACTTTATCCGATTTAATTGGTCTAGTTAGATTTAGTTTATTTGGTTTAGCTAGTTAAATTTGATTTGGTTTACCCTATTCAATTTAAAATTAGTTTAACTTATAATAACTTGGATTTAATTTAGTTTATTTAATTCAGTCAAATTTAATAAGTTGACTGATTTGATCGATTGGATTAATAATGGCTATTTAAATTTAATTAGTTAGTTTAATTTAGTTAAACTATTTTAGTTAGCTATTTAAACAATAACTATTTAAACTTAATTATTTAGTTAAAACTTATTTAGTTTTAGTTCAGTCTATTCTAACTTAGTTCGGCTTAATTTGATTGAACTATTTTAGTTTAGTTATTTAGATTACGGTTATTTAAGTTTGCTTAGTTAAATTTATTTAATTAAATTTATTTAATTTAATTTGGTTATTTTAATTTGGTTGATTAATTTGGTTCGGTTCAATTTGATTGAATTTAATTATCCTAGTTTAGTTGGTTTAATTAAATTGGTTTGGCTACCTAGATCTAACTCTGTTTAGCTATTTTAGTTTATTTGATTAAGTGTGATTTGGCCATGTTTAACTTGGTTAAATTGGATTTTATTATTTAGTTAAGTTTTTAATTTGGCTAATTTAATTTGAATCAATTTTGGCCTAACTAGTTAATTTAATTTAATTTGTTTAGTTTTAGTTAACTTAGTCGAATTTAATTTAGTTCAAATTTAAACGGATTTAGTTAAGTCATGTTACTATTGTAGTTAATTAATTTAGTTACTTTATCCGATTTAATTGGTCTAGTTGGACCTAGCTTGGTTTAGCTTAGTTAAGTCCTAATTGTTTAATTGAGTTTGATCTAGTTTTTCTTTTAAGCTAGATTTGATTTAGTCTAGTCGGTTTTATTGTAGTTAAGTTGATCAATTGGTTAGTTAGCTTAATAAGCCTAACCATTTCCTGTTAGTTAGTTAATCAATTAGTTTAGTTAATTGATCTACTTTAGCAGATTCTACCAAATTCAGTTACATTTGGTTTATTTGGTTTAGCTAGTTAAATTTGATTTGGTTTACCCAATTTAATTTTAAATTAGTTTAACTTATAATAACTTGGATTTAATTTAGTTTATTTAATTCAGTCAAATTTAATTGATTGACTGATTTGATCGATTGGATTAATAATGGCTATTTAAATTTAATTAGTTAGTTTAATTTAGTTAAACTATTTTAGTTAGTTATTTAAACAATAACTATTTAAACTTAATTATTTAGTTAAAACTTATTTAGTTTTAGTTCAGTCTATTCTAATTTAGTTCGGTTTAATTTGATTGAACTATTTTAGTTTAGTTATCTAGATTACGGTTATTTAAGTTTGGTTAGTTAAATTTATTTAATTTAATTTGGTCACTTTAATTTGGTTAATTAATTTGGTTCGGTTCAATTTGAATGAGTTTAATTATCCTAGTTTAGTTGGTTTAATTCAATTGGTTTGGCTACCTAGATCTAACTCTGTTTAGCTATTTTAGTTTATTTGATTAAGTGTGATTTGACTAGAGTTTAAGACGGTAATTTCGGGTTAGAGAAAATTATGCGTTCCACAAATTTTTTTTCGGGTCAAAATGGCTAAACCCTGGTTGAAATTAACTGGCCCTTAGTTTGTTTAATTCAAACGCTAAATTATAACACGGAAATTGATTAGCTAATTCAATTCAGTTGAATTAGTTTAGTTTTAAGTAACTTAGTATAGCTACTTAACTTTAATTCAGTTTAATCTACTTTAGTTTATTTAGGAAAGTTCACTTTAAATTTAGCTAGTAAGATTTGATTATGTTTAACTTATCTAGATTAGATGTATATAGTTTAATCTGAATCTAATTCAGTTCACTTATTTTAGTTAGACCTAATTGAATTGAATTAGGTTGATTTAAATAATTGGGTTATTTCAGTTCTAATAGTTTAACTGAGTTTGATTAGTGTAATAATTTTTTTATGAATTTTATATATATATATATATATATATATATATATATATATATATATATATATATATATATATATATATATATATTTTTTTATTTATCATTATCTTGTCAATATTTTGGATACTGATTTGATTGATTGGATTTATAATGGCTATTTAAATTTAATCAGTTAGTTTAATTTAGTTTAACTATTTTAGTTAGTTATTTAAACAATAGCTATTTAGACTTAATTATTTAGTTGAAAATTTTTTTTGTTTTACTTTATTTATTTAGATTATGGTTATTTAAGTTTGGTTAGTTAGTTAAATTTATTTTAGTTTATTTAATTAAGATTAATTTGGCTAATATGATTTGAATTGGTTTGGTTTAGCTGGATGGATTTAATTTAGTCTACTATTTTATTTGGAGTTTAGTTTAGTCAATTTAATTCAGTCTAATTTATTTAGACTAGTTTAATTTAATTTAGTTGAATTTAGTTTAGTTGATTCACTTTAACTGATTGGATCTGATTCGGCTTAATTTATTTGACTTAGTCATCCTGAATTTAGTTGAATTGGCTTTGTTTAATTAACCTAGTTTCACTACCTGGATTTAACTCTGTTTAGCTATTTTAGTTTATTTTATTAAGTTTGATTTGGCTTGGTTTGGTTAAGGGAATTTGATTTAGTTATTTTAGTCTATTTGCTTCAACTAAATAGATTTCATTTAGTTTGCCACTTTATTTAGGATTTAATTTAGTAATTTAATTTAGTTTAATTTATTTAGATTAGTTCAATTTGATGTAGTTGAATTAATTTAGTTTGAATAATTAATTTGGCTAAGTAAATTTAACTCTGTTTTTAGTTTATTATTCAGTTCGTTAAGTGGGTTTAAATGATTTAATTTAAGATTTTAGCTTAAATTCAAGCTATTTAAATTTAGTTTAATTAATTCACTTTAACCGATTAGATTTAATTCGGTATAATTTATTTAGAACAGTTGAATCTAATTAAATTTAGTTTATCTTTTAATATAGATTTAGTTTGGTTAAGTCTAATTCAGCTTAATTATTTAATTTAGTTATTTGAATTTCACTTAGTTAGCTAAACATATTTTGATTTGATCTATTATTTTAGTTTAAATTTAATTTAGTTAATTAAATTTGGTTTTATTGATTTAGTTTAGTTAGAATGATTCGATTATTCTAATCCAGACTTCGCCCAGTTTGACTGTTTAAGTTGGTTGAATTTAGTCAAATTCAAATTTAATGTAGTTTATTCATTTTAATTTGGAGCTGGCTTAGTCTGGGTTACTCTAGTTTAATTAGATTTAACTCATATTAGTTATCTAGTTTGTTTAGTTTATTTAGTTTATTTAGTTGAGTTTCACTTAGTTTAACTAAATAGATTATTTAGTTCCAATAGTTTAACTGGGTTTGATTAATGTAATAATTTTTTTTGAATCATTCATTTGGGTAAAGAAAAGAATTTCAGTTATATGGTTAGTAATTTCTAAATGAATGAAGTTTCTTACCTTAAAGGGTTTTTCAGACCCTCCAAAATGTGTAGTATTTCGAGGCAGACTTCCATTTTTATTAGGTAGTCCCTTTTTGTTTTCGGCGCTATCCCGGGAGGAGTTACCTCAACTCCCAGGGTGAGATGCCTGGCAAAGTATTCCCTCCTGAGGAAACCGTTTTCTTTCTGGGGAAGGACCTTATATACAATTCCCGAAGCAAGGAAGGCCAAACTTCCCGAAAAATTTAATTTCCTCCCTCCCTCTTCCACCCCCTTCCCATACTTTAACATTTTCTCCCTCGTCTTTCTCACTAAGTTTCTCTCCATCTCATTCCTGTTCTCTGCACTATTCACTTCACTGTCCACTTCACTCCTGCCCTCTTCACTATCTACTTCACTATCTACTTTCACTGTCCACTTCACTCCTGTCCTCTTCACTATCTACTTCACTATTCACTTCACTATCTACTTTACTATCGTTCTCTGCACCATTTTCTTCACTCCTATCCTCTTCACTATTTTCCATACTCCTGTCTTTTATACCTTCATTCTTCTTTCTAATTTGATTTTCCATTTTCAAGGGAACCAAAGTTCGAAAAAGAAAAGGGAAAGAAAGCACTAAAAATTCCGACCGCAGGGAAGCAATTAATGACACGGTCGTCACCGAACTGACTTGCGGGGACCTGTGTCTGGACTTCGACGACGCGACGTCGGGCCCTTATCACGGTAATTCTATACCATGCCATAGAATCACCGTGGTAAGATTGCTCTATGAGAAGACGATGTAACTCGTAGAGTGTTTAAATAAATTCTACAAAGAGGCCCTGAAAATTAAAAGAAGAACAGAAACAAAGAAAACCTATTTTCCTGAAAATCATAAAGCTGTCATATGCACCCAAATTCGTTTCCATCGCGATAAGTTTTCGGGGACGAAAACGGAAAATCCTTGGTGTGTTGTTACGGTATAACCTCACAGAGTCAAAATAATGTAAATAAAAAAAAAATAATTTCATTAAAATTAAAATCTAGTTGAATAATTTCTAAAATTTCTCGCGAATAATATAGTTGAAGGGTGATATCCTTAGATATCACTAAGCATAAGCTGAGTCAACACCGCAACGGAAACGAAGTTGGCTTACTTGAGCATATTTCCTTATAACTAACAAAAGGTTAGTTAACAGAAATTTTATGAATTTCAGGAAATCATCGAACATTGTAGAATTTACTTGCGGATATCCTTGGATATCCTATATAATTTAGTTTTAAATTTTATAGAAATGACATGTGAATATCCTAGGATACCCACTTACTTTAATTTAAATATCGCAGAAATTATATGTGGATGTTTTGAAATACCCCACATATTTTGATTTTAATTTCATAAGAATTACATGTGGATATCCTGGGATATCCCATAGAATTTAATTTTGATTATTATGAAGATTGCCTGTGAGTGTATTTAAATATCCTACATGTTTTAATTTTAAATATAATAGGAATCACACATAGGTATCCTGAGATATCCTATATATCTTAGTTTAAATACTATTGGAATGGCATGTGGATATCCTGGGATATCCCGTATATTTCAGTTCAAATATTATGGGAATGACATGTGGATATTATTAAATATCCTACATGTTTTAGTTTGGTATTATAAGAATTGCTCGTGGATATCCTTGGATATTCCATTTACTTTGGTTTAAATGTTGTGCGTATTGTGTATGGATATCCTTGGATACCTTATGTATTTTGGTTCAGGTATTACTTGTATTTGTATATGGATATCCTTGGATATCCCACTTATTATAGTTTAAATATTATCCGCATTTATATACGGATATCATTGGATATCCCATTTATTTCAGTTGAATGTTGCACGCATTTATATATGGATATCCTTGGATATCCCATTTGTTTTAGTTTGAATGTTACCTGCATTTACGTTTGTATATCCTTGGATATTGTATTCATTTTAACTTGAATACTGTATAAATTTGAATATGGATATCCTTGGATGTTTCGTTTATTTTATTCGAGTATTGTAGGATTGTTTGTGGATGTTTTGTATAATGATGCAAGAGTTCAGACATATAGAGATTGTTATCACCAGAATATTAAATGATCGGATATTTAGTGTTATCTGGAATTTTCGCAAGTGTGAACATGTTTGGAAATTTGTATGTCAAAATACGCGTGAAATATTACAAAAGTAAAAGAATTTTTTTACCTCGAAAATTTTAATGCTAATTAATAAAAGAAAATAATCATCTGATTGTACATCGCTTTCGAACCCACACATCTTTGGTTGGCTATGGCAATGCACACGCACACAGACCCACTATATGTAGTACAGGCCACTCACACATTGCAGACCTCTTCTCGCTGCTTCTTCTCCTTCGTTGTATCCTTCCCTCTTCCCCTGGGCCCTATGTGCTAGCTAAACAAACGCACGTGCGGTGATTCAAGCTGGATATCATTTCTTTTAAAAGGACAACGAAATAAATTAGAATTATTTTATTTCAGAAATTATTTGCAGAATTAAAAATTAAAAGATGTTTCTGGAACTGCCAAAATAATTGCAACTAAAACATTATCATGAACACTATTGCGTTGTTACTGATAAATAATTTTAATAAATTATTTATAACAATAATAGCAATAAACAAAAAATATTTTAATAAATAAATTTTTTTTTATTTTTTTTTATTTTTATAGTTCATGATTGGAATTATTGGAAATAATAATTCTTCAAAAGGTATCATATTTCTGCAAACTAATTTCCGGTCTTACACCTAGCGCAAAAATTCCGAAGTCAGCAAAAATCGCATCGACCAATGGGCCTAAAGTCCCTATCCCACTCCTACTCCCACAAACCACCTCTTCTACCCCAAAATCTTCCCCCAGATTTAGAAGCGAGGAGTAGAGGCTTGGAAAGAATTTTCCAAATTCGCAGTACAATTTTCGCTCTGTTAGTCAGCTCCTCGCGGAGGCATAAACGCATTGCAAAATGCCGGGACTCGCCCGTCTATTAATCGACCCCTAGCCTGACAGACCACTACGAGATAGTGTCTAGGATCTAGGATAGACGTAAATAAATAAAAAGGTAAAAGCTTCACGAAAGTGAAGCCCGACCAAATTTAGTTATTTTCGTTATTCTGAAATTTAAAAATTAAAAAAAAAATTAAATTTTGACTCGCGAACTTAACAAAGAATCACATAAATTAATTCAATAGTGAATTGTTTTGTGTGTGTGTGAATTGTTTGGGCCGTCCAAAGAAAGGGTGCCTAAGACAAAAGGACTTGTTAAACAATTAAAAAAGTTTTGCCCGCCGAGCATCTCAAAACTCGGGCGGTAATAATAAGGAATATTAACCTTAAAGCAGAGAGGGTGAGTTTTGAAACATTGTATCGTTCCAAAATTACTTTTATCTATGTAATAATTTTTCTTATTCTTAATTTAAAATAAATTGTATTTCTTACTTAAATTCTCATTTCTTTCTGTCTTAATCATTTCTATCACACATAAAATTAAAAAGGATGTTGCTTGGTAAATTCTTTTAAAAGAGAAAAAACGATCCCATAAAATAAAAACAGGGTCATCCGACCCTGGCAGCTTGATTTCCTCCAACGAACCTCCGCAGGCGCGCGGCTGAATTTCTTTTCATCGCTCAACACGTAAATTTTCATGTTCTAAATTTTGACTTCTGTATTTTCTTTGGATTTTAATAATTTAATAAATAATCGATTTTCGGTTCGTAACAGAGTCGGACTATGAAGGGTCAGAATATTTTTTATTAATTTAAGAGACTTAGTTTGTGTAGAGTCGGACTGTGGATTGTCAGAATATTTTTTATTAATTTTAAAGAGTTGGTTCATGTAGAGTTAGTCTGTAATGTATTTTAAAGTTTTAAATTAGTTTTAGAGAGTTTGTTCGTGTAGAGTAGGTCTGAGGAGAGTCATAATATTTATATTTAATTTTGAAGTGTTAGTTTGTGTAGAGTCGGACTATGAAGGGTCAGAATATTTTTTATTACTTATAGAGATTTAGTTTGTGTAGAGTCGGACTGTGGATTGTCAGAATATTTTTTATTAATTTTAAAGAGTTGGTTCATGTAGAGTTAGTCTGTAATGTATTTTAAAGTTTTAAATTAGTTTTAGAGAGTTTGTTCGTGTAGAGTAGGTCTAAGAAGAGTCACAATATTTATATTTAATTTTGAAGTGTTAGTTTGTGTAGAGTCGGACTATGAAGGGTCAGAATATTTTTTATTAATTTTAGAGATTTAGTTTTTGTAGAGGCGGACTGTGAATATTCAGAATATTTTTTATTAATTTTAGAGAGTTGGTTCATGTAGAGTTAGTCTGTCATGTATTTTAAAGTTTTTAATTAGTTTTAGAGACTTAGTTCGTGTAGAGTAGGTCTGAGGAGAGTCATAATATTTATATTTAATTTTGAAGTGTTAGTTTGTGTAGAGTCGGACTATGAAGGGTCAGAATATTTTTTATTAATTTTAGAGATTTAGTTTGTGTAGAATCGGACTGTGGATAGTCAGAAAATTTTTTATTAATTTTAGAGAGTTGGTTCGTGTAGAGTAGGTCTGAGGAGATTCACAATATTTATATTTAATTTTGAAGTGTTAGTTTGTGTAGAGTCGGACTATAAAGGGTCAGAATATTTTTATTACTTTTAGAGATTTAGTTTGTGTAGAATCGGACTGTGGACGGTCAGAATAGTTTTCATTAATTTTAGAGAGTTGGTTCATGTAGAGTTAGTCTGTAATGTTTTTAAAAGTTTTTAATTAGTTTTAGAGAGTTAGTTCGTGTAGAGTAGGTCTGAGGAGAGTCACAATATTTATATTTAATTTTGAAGTGTTAGTTTGTGTAGAGTCGGACTATTAAGGTTTGGAATATTTTTTATTAATTTTAGAGATTTAGTTTTTGTAGAGACGGACTGTGAATATTCAGAATATTTTTTATTAATTTTAGAGAGTTGGTTCATGTAGAGTTAGTCTGTAATGTATTTTAAAGTTTTTAATTAGTTTTAGAGAGTTAGTTCGCGTAGAGTAGGTCTGAGGAGAGTCACAATATTTATATTTAATTTTGAAGTGTTAGTTTGTGTAGAGTCGGACCATGAAGAGTCAGAATATTTTTTATTAATTTTAGAGAGTTGGTTCATGTAGAGTCAGTCTGTAAAGTGTTTTAAAATTTTTAATTAGTTTTAGAGAGTTAGGTTCGTGTAGAGAAGGTCTGAGGAGAGTAACAATATTTTTATTTAATTTTAAAGTGTTAGTTTGTGTAGAGTCGGACTATGAAGGGTCAGAATATTTTTTATTAATTTAAGAGACTTAGTTTGTGTAGAGTCGGACTGTGGATTGTCAGAATATTTTTTATTAATTTTAAAGAGTTGGTTCATGTAGAGTTAGTCTGTAATGTATTTTAAAGTTTTAAATTAGTTTTAGAGAGTTTGTTCGTGTAGAGTAGGTCTGAGGAGAGTCATAATATTTATATTTAATTTTGAAGTGTTAGTTTGTGTAGAGTCGGACTATGAAGGGTCAGAATATTTTTTATTACTTATAGAGATTTAGTTTGTGTAGAGTCGGACTGTGGATTGTCAGAATATTTTTTATTAATTTTAAAGAGTTGGTTCATGTAGAGTTAGTCTGTAATGTATTTTAAAGTTTTAAATTAGTTTTAGAGAGTTTGTTCGTGTAGAGTAGGTCTAAGAAGAGTCACAATATTTATATTTAATTTTGAAGTGTTAGTTTGTGTAGAGTCGGACTATGAAGGGTCAGAATATTTTTTATTAATTTTAGAGATTTAGTTTTTGTAGAGGCGGACTGTGAATATTCAGAATATTTTTTATTAATTTTAGAGAGTTGGTTCATGTAGAGTTAGTCTGTCATGTATTTTAAAGTTTTTAATTAGTTTTAGAGACTTAGTTCGTGTAGAGTAGGTCTGAGGAGAGTCATAATATTTATATTTAATTTTGAAGTGTTAGTTTGTGTAGAGTCGGACTATGAAGGGTCAGAATATTTTTTATTAATTTTAGAGAGTTGGTTCATGTAGAGTCAGTCTGTAAAGTGTTTTAAAATTTTTAATTAGTTTTAGAGAGTTAGGTTCGTGTAGAGAAGGTCTGAGGAGAGTAACAATATTTTTATTTAATTTTAAAGTGTTAGTTTGTGTAGAGTCGGACTATGAAGGGTCAGAATATTTTTTATTAATTTAAGAGACTTAGTTTGTGTAGAGTCGGACTGTGGATTGTCAGAATATTTTTTATTAATTTTAAAGAGTTGGTTCATGTAGAGTTAGTCTGTAATGTATTTTAAAGTTTTAAATTAGTTTTAGAGAGTTTGTTCGTGTAGAGTAGGTCTGAGGAGAGTCATAATATTTATATTTAATTTTGAAGTGTTAGTTTGTGTAGAGTCGGACTATGAAGGGTCAGAATATTTTTTATTACTTATAGAGATTTAGTTTGTGTAGAGTCGGACTGTGGATTGTCAGAATATTTTTTATTAATTTTAAAGAGTTGGTTCATGTAGAGTTAGTCTGTAATGTATTTTAAAGTTTTAAATTAGTTTTAGAGAGTTTGTTCGTGTAGAGTAGGTCTAAGAAGAGTCACAATATTTATATTTAATTTTGAAGTGTTAGTTTGTGTAGAGTCGGACTATGAAGGGTCAGAATATTTTTTATTAATTTTAGAGATTTAGTTTTTGTAGAGGCGGACTGTGAATATTCAGAATATTTTTTATTAATTTTAGAGAGTTGGTTCATGTAGAGTTAGTCTGTAATGTATTTTAAAGTTTTTAATTAGTTTTAGAGAGTTAGTTCGCGTAGAGTAGGTCTGAGGAGAGTCACAATATTTATATTTAATTTTGAAGTGTTAGTTTGTGTAGAGTCGGACCATGAAGAGTCAGAATATTTTTTATTAATTTTAGAGAGTTGGTTCATGTAGAGTCAGTCTGTAAAGTGTTTTAAAATTTTTAATTAGTTTTAGAGAGTTAGGTTCGTGTAGAGAAGGTCTGAGGAGAGTAACAATATTTTTATTTAATTTTAAAGTGTTAGTTTGTGTAGAGTCGGACTATGAAGGGTCAGAATATTTTTTATTACTTTTAGAGATTTAGTTTGTGTTGAGTCGGACTGTAGATAGTCAGAATATTTTTTATTAATTTTAGAGAGTTGGTTCATGTAGAGTCAGTCTGTACTGTATTTTAAAGTTTTTAATTAGTTTTAGAGAGTTAGTTCGTGTAGAGTAGGTCTAAGGAGAGTCACAATATTTTTATTTAATTTTAATGTGTTAGTTTGTGTAGAGTCGGACTATGAAGGGTCAGAATATTTTTTATAAATTTTAGAGAGTTGGTTCATGTAGAGTCAGTCTGTAAAGTGTTTTAAAATTTTTAATTAGTTTTAGAGAGTTAGGTTCGTGTAGAGAAGGTCTGAGGAGAGTAACAATATTTTTATTTAATTTTAAAGTGTTAGTTTGTGTAGAGTCGGACTATAAAGGGTCAGAATATTTTTTATTACTTTTAGAGATTTAGTATGTGTTGAGTCGGACTGTAGATAGTCAGAATATTTTTTATTAATTTTAGAGAGTTGGTTCATGTAGAGTCAGTCTGTAATGTATTTTAAAGTTTTTAATTAGTTTTAGAGAGTTAGTTCGTGTAGAGTAGGTCTAAGGAGAGTCACAATATTTTTATTTAATTTTAATGTGTTAGTTTGTGTAGAGTCGGACTATGAAGGGTCAGAATATTTTTTATAAATTTTAGAGAGTTGGTTCATGTAGAGTCAGTCTGTAAAGTGTTTTAAAATTTTTAATTAGTTTTAGAGAGTTAGGTTCGTGTAGAGAAGGTCTGAGGAGAGTAACAATATTTTTATTTAATTTTAAAGTGTTAGTTTGTGTAGAGTCGGACTATAAAGGGTCAGAATATTTTTATTACTTTTAGAGATTTAGTTTGTGTAGAATCGGACTGTGGACGGTCAGAATAGTTTTCATTAATTTCAGAGAGTTGGTTCATGTAGAGTTAGTCTGTAATGTATTTTAAAGTTTTTAATTAGTTTTAGAGAGTTAGTTCGTGTAGAGTAGGTCTGAGGAGAGTCACAATATTTATATTTAATTTTGAAGTGTTAGTTTGTGTAGAGTCGGACTATGAAGGGTCAGAATATTTTTTATTACTTTTAGAGATTTAGTTTGTGTAGAGTCGGACTGCGGATTGTCAGAATATTTTTTATTAATTTTAGAGAGTTGGTTCATGTAGAGTTAGTCTGTAATGTATTTTAAAGTTTTTAATTAGTTTTAGAGAGTTAGTTCGTGTAGAGTAGGTCTGAGAAGAGTCACAATATTTATATTTAATTTTGAAGTGTTAGTTTGTGTAGAGTCGGACTATGAAGGGTCAAAATATTTTTTATTAATTTTAGAGATTTAGTTTTTGTAGAGTCGGACTGTGGATATTCAGAATATTTTTTATTAAATTTAGAGAGTTGGTTCACGTAGAGTTAGTCTGTAATGTATTTTAAAGTTTTTAATTAGTTTTAGAGAGTTAGTTCGTGTAGAGTAGGTCTGAGGAGAGTCACAATATTTATATTTAATTGTGAAGTGTTAGTTTGTGTAGAGTCGGACCATGAAGGGTCAGAATATTTTAAAATTAATTTTAGAGATTTAGTTTTTGTAGAGTCGGACTGTGGATTGTCAGAATATTTTTTATTAATTTTAGATAGTTGGTTCATGTAGAGTTAGTCTGTAATGTATTTTAAAGTTTTAAATTAGTTTTAGAGAGTTAGTTCGTGTAGAGAAGGTCTAAGGAGAGTCACAATATTTTTATTTAATTTTAATGTGTTAGTTTGTGTAGAGTCGGACTATGAAGGGTCAGAATATTTTTTATTAATTTTAGAGAGTTGGTTCATGTAGAGTTAGTCTGTAATGTATTTTAAAGTTTTTAATTAATTTTTGGAGAGTTAGTTCGTGTAGAGTAGGTCTGAGGAGAGTCATAATATTTATATTTAATTTTGAAGTGTTAGTTTGTGTAGAGTCGGACTATGAAGGGTCAGAATATTTTAAAATTAATTTTAGAGATTTAGTTTTTGTAGAGTCGGACTGTGGATTATCAGAATATTTTTTATTAATTTTAGAGAGTTGGTTCATGTAGAGTTAGTCTTTAATGTATTTTAAAGTTTTAAATTAGTTTTAGAGAGTTAGTTCGTGTAGAGAAGGTCTAAGGAGAGTCACAATATTTTTATTTAATTTTAATGTGTTAGTTTGTGTAGAGTCGGACTATGAAGGGTCAGAATATTTTTTATAAATTTTAGAGAGTTGGTTCATGTAGAGTCAGTCTGTAAAGTGTTTTAAAATTTTTAATTAGTTTTAGAGAGTTAGGTTCGTGTAGAGAAGGTCTGAGGAGAGTAACAATATTTTTATTTAATTTTAAAGTGTTAGTTTGTGTAGAGTCGGACTATGAAGGGTCAGAATATTTTTTATTACTTTTAGAGATTTAGTTTGTGTTGAGTCGGACTGTAGATAGTCAGAATATTTTTTATTAATTTTAGAGAGTTGGTTCATGTAGAGTCAGTCTGTAATGTATTTTAAAGTTTTTAATTAGTTTTAGAGAGTTAGTTCGTGTAGAGTAGGTCTAAGGAGAGTCACAATATTTTTATTTAATTTTAATGTGTTAGTTTGTGTAGAGTCGGACTATGAAGGGTCAGAATATTTTTTATAAATTTTAGAGAGTTGGTTCATGTAGAGTCAGTCTGTAAAGTGTTTTAAAATTTTTAATTAGTTTTAGAGAGTTAGGTTCGTGTAGAGAAGGTCTGAGGAGAGTAACAATATTTTTATTTAATTTTAAAGTGTTAGTTTGTGTAGAGTCGGACTATGAAGGGTCAGAATATTTTTTATTACTTTTAGAGATTTAGTTTGTGTTGAGTCGGACTGTAGATAGTCAGAATATTTTTTATTAATTTTAGAGAGTTGGTTCATGTAGAGTCAGTCTGTAATGTATTTTAAAGTTTTTAATTAGTTTAAGAGAGTTAGTTCGTGTAGAGTAGGTCTAAGGAGAGTCACAATATTTTTATTTAATTTTAATGTGTTAGTTTGTGTAGAGTCGGACTATGAAGGGTCAGAATATTTTTTATTAATTTTAGAGATTTAGTTTTTGTAGAGTCGGACTGTGAATATTCAGAATATTTTTTATTAATTTTAGAGAGTTGGTTCATGTAGAGTTAGTCTGTCATGTATTTTAAAGTTTTTAATTAGTTTTAGAGAGTTAGGTTCGTGTAGAGAAGGTCTGAGGAGAGTAACAATATTTTTATTTAATTTTAAAGTGTTAGTTTGTGTAGAGTCGGACTATGAAGGGTCAGAATATTTTTTATTACTTTTAGAGATTTAGTTTGTGTTGAGTCGGACTGTAGATAGTCAGAATATTTTTTATTAATTTTAGAGAGTTGGTTCATGTAGAGTCAGTCTGTAATGTATTTTAAAGTTTTTAATTAGTTTTAGAGAGTTAGTTCGTGTAGAGTAGGTCTGAGAAGAGTCACAATATTTATATTTAATTTTGAAGTGTTAGTTTGTGTAGAGTCGGACTATGAAGGGTCAGAATATTTTTTATTAATTTTAGAGATTTAGTTTTTGTAGAGTCGGACTGTGAATATTCAGAATATTTTTTATTAATTTTAGAGAGTTGGTTCATGTAGAGTTAGTCTGTCATGTATTTTAAAGTTTTTAATTAGTTTTAGAGACTTAGTTCGTGTAGAGTAGGTCTGAGGAGAGTCATAATATTTATATTTAATTTTGAAGTGTTAGTTTGTGTAGAGTCGGACTATGAAGGGTCAGAAAATTTTTTATTAATTTTAGAGAGTTGGTTCGTGTAGAGTAGGTCTGAGGAGATTCACAATATTTATATTTAATTTTGAAGTGTTAGTTTGTGTAGAGTCGGACTATAAAGGGTCAGAATATTTTTATTACTTTTAGAGATTTAGTTTGTGTAGAATCGGACTGTGGACGGTCAGAATAGTTTTCATTAATTTTAGAGAGTTGGTTCATGTAGACTTAGTCTGTAATGTTTTTAAAAGTTTTTAATTAGTTTTAGAGAGTTAGTTCGTGTAGAGTAGGTCTGAGGAGAGTCACAATATTTATATTTAATTTTGAAGTGTTAGTTTGTGTAGAGTCGGACTATTAAGGGTCGGAATATTTTTTATTAATTTTAGAGATTTAGTTTTTGTAGAGTCGGACTGTGGATATTCAGAATATTTTTTATTAATTTTAGAGAGTTGGTTCATGTAGAGTTAGTCTGTAATGTATTTTAAAGTTTTTAATTAGTTTTAGAGAGTTAGTTCGCGTAGAGTAGGTCTGAGGAGAGTCACAATATTTATATTTAATTTTGAAGTGTTAGTTTGTGTAGAGTCGGACTATGAAGGGTCAGAATATTTTTTATTACTTTTAGAGATTTAGTTTGTGTAGAGTCGGACTGTGGATTGTCAGAATATTTTTTATTAATTTTAAAGAGTTGGTTCATGTAGAGTTAGTCTGTAATGTATTTTAAAGTTTTTAATTAGTTTTAGAGAGTTAGTTCGTGTAGAGTAGGTCTGAGAAGAGTCACAATATTTATATTTAATTTTGAAGTGTTAGTTTGTGTAGAGTCGGACTATGAAGGGTCAAAATATTTTTTATTAATTTTAGAGATTTAGTTTGTGTAGAATCGGACTGTGGACGGTCAGAATAGTTTTCATTAATTTTAGAGAGTTGGTTCATGTAGAGTTAGTCTGTAATGTTTTTAAAAGTTTTTAATTAGTTTTAGAGAGTTAGTTCGTGTAGAGTAGGTCTGAGGAGAGTCACAATATTTATATTTAATTTTGAAGTGTTAGTTTGTGTAGAGTCGGACTATTAAGGGTCGGAATATTTTTTATTAATTTTAGAGATTTAGTTTTTGTAGAGACGGACTGTGAATATTCAGAATATTTTTTATTAATTTTAGAGAGTTGGTTCATGTAGAGTTAGTCTGTAATGTATTTTAAAGTTTTTAATTAGTTTTAGAGAGTTAGTTCGTGTAGAGTAGGTCTGAGAAGAGTCACAATATTTATATTTAATTTTGAAGTGTTAGTTTGTGTAGAGTCGGACTATGAAGGGTCAAAATATTTTTTATTAATTTTAGAGATTTAGTTTGTGTAGAATCGGACTGTGGACGGTCAGAATAGTTTTCATTAATTTTAGAGAGTTGGTTCATGTAGAGTTAGTCTGTAATGTTTTTAAAAGTTTTTAATTAGTTTTAGAGAGTTAGTTCGTGTAGAGTAGGTCTGAGGAGAGTCACAATATTTATATTTAATTTTGAAGTGTTAGTTTGTGTAGAGTCGGACTATTAAGGGTCGGAATATTTTTTATTAATTTTAGAGATTTAGTTTTTGTAGAGACGGACTGTGAATATTCAGAATATTTTTTATTAATTTTAGAGAGTTGGTTCATGTAGAGTTTGTCTGTAATGTATTTTAAAGTTTTTAATTAGTTTTAGAGAGTTAGTTCGCGTAGAGTAGGTCTGAGGAGAGTCACAATATTTATATTTAATTATGAAGTGTTAGTTTGTGTAGAGTCGGACCATGAAGAGTCAGAATATTTTTTATTAATTTTAGAGAGTTGGTTCATGTAGAGTCAGTCTGTAAAGTGTTTTAAAATTTTTAATTAGTTTTAGAGAGTTAGGTTCGTGTAGAGAAGGTCTGAGGAGAGTAACAATATTTTTATTTAATTTTAAAGTGTTAGTTTGTGTAGAGTCGGACTATGAAGGGTCAGAATATTTTTTATTACTTTTAGAGATTTAGTTTGTGTTGAGTCGGACTGTAGATAGTCAGAATATTTTTTATTAATTTTAGAGAGTTGGTTCATGTAGAGTCAGTCTGTAATGTATTTTAAAGTTTTTAATTAGTTTTAGAGAGTTAGTTCGTGTAGAGTAGGTCTAAGGAGAGTCACAATATTTTTATTTAATTTTAATGTGTTAGTTTGTGTAGAGTCGGACTATGAAGGGTCAGAATATTTTTTATAAATTTTAGAGAGTTGGTTCATGTAGAGTCAGTCTGTAAAGTGTTTTAAAATTTTTAATTAGTTTTAGAGAGTTAGGTTCGTGTAGAGAAGGTCTGAGGAGAGTAACAATATTTTTATTTAATTTTAAAGTGTTAGTTTGTGTAGAGTCGGACTATAAAGGGTCAGAATATTTTTATTACTTTTAGAGATTTAGTTTGTGTAGAATCGGACTGTGGACGGTCAGAATAGTTTTCATTAATTTTAGAGAGTTGGTTCATGTAGAGTTAGTCTGTAATGTTTTTAAAAGTTTTTAATTAGTTTTAGAGAGTTAGTTCGTGTAGAGTAGGTCTGAGGAGAGTCACAATATTTATATTTAATTTTGAAGTGTTAGTTTGTGTAGAGTCGGACTATTAAGGGTCGGAATATTTTTTATTAATTTTAGAGATTTAGTTTTTGTAGAGTCGGACTGTGGATATTCAGAATATTTTTTATTAATTTTAGAGAGTTGGTTCATGTAGAGTTAGTCTGTAATGTATTTTAAAGTTTTTAATTAGTTTTAGAGAGTTAGTTCGTGTAGAGTAGGTCTGAGGAGAGTCACAATATTTATATTTAATTTTGAAGTGTTAGTTTGTGTAGAGTCGGACTATGAAGGGTCAGAATATTTTTTATTACTTTTAGAGATTTAGTTTGTGTAGAGTCGGACTGCGGATTGTCAGAATATTTTTTATTAATTTTAGAGAGTTGGTTCATGTAGAGTTAGTCTGTAATGTATTTTAAAGTTTTTAATTAGTTTTAGAGAGTTAGTTCGTGTAGAGTAGGTCTGAGAAGAGTCACAATATTTATATTTAATTTTGAAGTGTTAGTTTGTGTAGAGTCGGACTATGAAGGGTCAAAATATTTTTTATTAATTTTAGAGATTTAGTTTTTGTAGAGTCGGACTGTGGATATTCAGAATATTTTTTATTAAATTTAGAGAGTTGGTTCACGTAGAGTTAGTCTGTAATGTATTTTAAAGTTTTTAATTAGTTTTAGAGAGTTAGTTCGTGTAGAGTAGGTCTGAGGAGAGTCACAATATTTATATTTAATTGTGAAGTGTTAGTTTGTGTAGAGTCGGACCATGAAGGGTCAGAATATTTTAAAATTAATTTTAGAGATTTAGTTTTTGTAGAGTCGGACTGTGGATTGTCAGAATATTTTTTATTATTTTAGATAGTTGGTTCATGTAGAGTTAGTCTGTAATGTATTTTAAAGTTTTAAATTAGTTTTAGAGAGTTAGTTCGTGTAGAGAAGGTCTAAGGAGAGTCACAATATTTTTATTTAATTTTAATGTGTTAGTTTGTGTAGAGTCGGACTATGAAGGGTCAGAATATTTTTTATTAATTTTAGAGAGTTGGTTCATGTAGAGTTAGTCTGTAATGTATTTTAAAGTTTTTAATTAGTTTTAGAGAGTTAGTTCGTGTAGAGTAGGTCTGAGGAGAGTCATAATATTTATATTTAATTTTGAAGTGTTAGTTTGTGTAGAGTCGGACTATGAAGGGTCAGAATATTTTAAAATTAATTTTAGAGATTTAGTTTTTGTAGAGTCGGACTGTGGATTATCAGAATATTTTTTATTAATTTTAGAGAGTTGGTTCATGTAGAGTTAGTCTTTAATGTATTTTAAAGTTTTAAATTAGTTTTAGAGAGTTAGTTCGTGTAGAGAAGTTCTAAGGAGAGTCACAATATTTTTATTTAATTTTAATGTGTTAGTTTGTGTAGAGTCGGACTATGAAGGGTCAGAATATTTTTTATAAATTTTAGAGAGTTGGTTCATGTAGAGTCAGTCTGTAAAGTGTTTTAAAATTTTTAATTAGTTTTAGAGAGTTAGGTTCGTGTAGAGAAGGTCTGAGGAGAGTAACAATATTTTTATTTAATTTTAAAGTGTTAGTTTGTGTAGAGTCGGACTATGAAGGGTCAGAATATTTTTTATTACTTTTAGAGATTTAGTTTGTGTTGAGTCGGACTGTAGATAGTCAGAATATTTTTTATTAATTTTAGAGAGTTGGTTCATGTAGAGTCAGTCTGTAATGTATTTTAAAGTTTTTAATTAGTTTTAGAGAGTTAGTTCGTGTAGAGTAGGTCTAAGGAGAGTCACAATATTTTTATTTAATTTTAATGTGTTAGTTTGTGTAGAGTCGGACTATGAAGGGTCAGAATATTTTTTATAAATTTTAGAGAGTTGGTTCATGTAGAGTCAGTCTGTAAAGTGTTTTAAAATTTTTAATTAGTTTTAGAGAGTTAGGTTCGTGTAGAGAAGGTCTGAGGAGAGTAACAAAATTTTTATTTAATTTTAAAGTGTTAGTTTGTGTAGAGTCGGACTATGAAGGGTCAGAATATTTTTTATTACTTTTAGAGATTTAGTTTGTGTTGAGTCGGACTGTAGATAGTCAGAATATTTTTTATTAATTTTAGAGAGTTGGTTCATGTAGAGTCAGTCTGTAATGTATTTTAAAGTTTTTAATTAGTTTTAGAGAGTTAGTTCGTGTAGAGTAGGTCTGAGAAGAGTCACAATATTTATATTTAATTTTGAAGTGTTAGTTTGTGTAGAGTCGGACTATGAAGGGTCAGAATATTTTTTATTAATTTTAGAGATTTAGTTTTTGTAGAGTCGGACTGTGAATATTCAGAATATTTTTTATTAATTTTAGAGAGTTGGTTCATGTAGAGTTAGTCTGTCATGTATTTTAAAGTTTTTAATTAGTTTTAGAGACTTAGTTCGTGTAGAGTAGGTCTGAGGAGAGTCATAATATTTATATTTAATTTTGAAGTGTTAGTTTGTGTAGAGTCGGACTATGAAGGGTCAGAAAATTTTTTATTAATTTTAGAGAGTTGGTTCGTGTAGAGTAGGTCTGAGGAGATTCACAATATTTATATTTAATTTTGAAGTGTTAGTTTGTGTAGAGTCGGACTATAAAGGGTCAGAATATTTTTATTACTTTTAGAGATTTAGTTTGTGTAGAATCGGACTGTGGACGGTCAGAATAGTTTTCATTAATTTTAGAGAGTTGGTTCATGTAGACTTAGTCTGTAATGTTTTTAAAAGTTTTTAATTAGTTTTAGAGAGTTAGTTCGTGTAGAGTAGGTCTGAGGAGAGTCACAATATTTATATTTAATTTTGAAGTGTTAGTTTGTGTAGAGTCGGACTATTAAGGGTCGGAATATTTTTTATTAATTTTAGAGATTTAGTTTTTGTAGAGTCGGACTGTGGATATTCAGAATATTTTTTATTAATTTTAGAGAGTTGGTTCATGTAGAGTTAGTCTGTAATGTATTTTAAAGTTTTTAATAAGTTTTAGAGAGTTAGTTCGCGTAGAGTAGGTCTGAGGAGAGTCACAATATTTATATTTAATTTTGAAGTGTTAGTTTGTGTAGAGTCGGACTATGAAGGGTCAGAATATTTTTTATTACTTTTAGAGATTTAGTTTGTGTAGAGTCGGACTGTGGATTGTCAGAATATTTTTTATTAATTTTAGAGAGTTGGTTCATGTAGAGTTAGTCTGTAATGTATTTTAAAGATTTTAATTAGTTTTAGAGAGTTAGTTCGTGTAGAGTAGGTCTGAGGAGAGTCACAATATTTATATTTAATTTTGAAGTGTTAGTTTGTGTAGAGTCTGACTATGAAGGGTCAGAATATTTTTTATTAATTTTAGAGACTTAGTTTGTGTAGAGTCGGACTGTGGATTATCAGAATATTTTTTATTAATTTTAGAGAGTTGGTTCATGTAGAGTTAAACTTTAATGTATTTTAAAGTTTTAAATTAGTTTTAGAGAGTTAGTTCGTGTAGAGAAGGTCTAAGGAGAGTCACAATATTTTTATTTAATTTTAATGTGTTAGTTTGTGTAGAGTCGGACTATGAAGGGTCAGAATATTTTTTATAAATTTTAGAGAGTTGGTTCATGTAGAGTCAGTCTGTAAAGTGTTTTAAAATTTTTAATTAGTTTTAGAGAGTTAGGTTCGTGTAGAGAAGGTCTGAGGAGAGTAACAATATTTTTATTTAATTTTAAAGTGTTAGTTTGTGTAGAGTCGGACTATGAAGGGTCAGAATATTTTTTATTACTTTTAGAGATTTAGTTTGTGTTGAGTCGGACTGTAGATAGTCAGAATATTTTTTATTAATTTTAGAGAGTTGGTTCATGTAGAGTCAGTCTGTAATGTATTTTAAAGTTTTTAATTAGTTTTAGAGAGTTAGTTCGTGTAGAGTAGGTCTAAGGAGAGTCACAATATTTTTATTTAATTTTAATGTGTTTGTTTGTGTAGAGTCGGACTATGAAGGGTCAGAATATTTTTTATTAATTTTAGAGATTTAGTTTTTGTAGAGTCGGACTGTGAATATTCAGAATATTTTTTATTAATTTTAGAGAGTTGGTTCATGTAGAGTTAGTCTGTCATGTATTTTAAAGTTTTTAATTAGTTTTAGAGAGTTAGGTTCGTGTAGAGAAGGTCTGAGGAGAGTAACAATATTTTTATTTAATTTTAAAGTGTTAGTTTGTGTAGAGACGGACTATGAAGTGTCAGAATATTTTTTATTAATTTTAGAGATTTAGTTTTCGTAGAGTCGGACAGTGGATATTCAGAATATTTTTTATTAATTTTAGAGAGTTGGTTCATGTTGAGTTAGTCTGTCATGTATTTTAAAGTTTTTAATTAGTTTTAGAGAGTTAGTTCGTGTAGAGTAGGTCTGAGGAGAGTCACAATATTTATATTTAATTTTGAAGTGTTAGTTTGTGTAGAGTCGGACTATTAAGGGTCGGAATATTTTTTATTAATTTTAGAGATTTAGTTTTTGTAGAGTCAGACTGTGGATATTCAGAATATTTTTTATTAATTTTAGAGAGTTGGTTCATGTAGAGTTAGTCTGTAATGTATTTTAAAGTTTTTAATTAGTTTTAGAGAGTTAGTTCGCGTAGAGTAGGTCTGAGGAGAGTCACAGTATTTATATTTAATTTTGAAGTGTTAGTTTGTGTAGAGTCGGACTATAAAGGGTCAGAATATTTTTATTACTTTTAGAGATTTAGTTTGTGTAGAATCGGACTGTGGATTGTCAGAATATTTTTTATTAATTTTAGAGAGTTGGTTCATGTAGAGTTAGTCTGTAATGTATTTTAAAGTTTTTAATTAGTTTTAGAGAGTTAGTTCGTGTAGAGTAGGTCTGAGGAGAGTCACAATATTTATATTTAATTTTGAAGTGTTAGTTTGTGTAGAGTCGGACTATGAAGTGTCAGAATATTTTTTATTAATTTTAGAGATTTAGTTTTCGTAGAGTCGGACAGTGGATATTCAGAATATTTTTTATTAATTTTAGAGAGTTGGTTCATGTTGAGTTAGTCTGTCATGTATTTTAAAGTTTTTAATTAGTTTTAGAGAGTTAGTTCGTGTAGAGTAGGTCTGAGGAGAGTCACAATATTTATATTTAATTTTGAAGTGTTAGTTTGTGTAGAGTCGGACTATGAAGTGTCAGAATATTTTTTATTAATTTTAGAGATTTAGTTTTCGTAGAGTCGGACAGTGGATATTCAGAATATTTTTTATTAATTTTAGAGAGTTGGTTCATGTTGAGTTAGTCTGTCATGTATTTTAAAGTTTTTAATTAGTTTTAGAGAGTTAGTTCGTGTAGAGTAGGTCTGAGAAGAGTCACAATATTTATATTTAATTTTGAAGTGTTAGTTTGTGTAGAGTCGGACTATGAAGGGTCAGAATATTTTTATTACTTTTAGAGATTTAGTTTGTGTAGAATCGGACTGTGGATTGTCAGAATATTTTTTATTAATTTTAGAGAGTTGGTTCATGTAGAGTTAGTCTGTAATGTATTTTAAAGTTTTTAATTAGTTTTAGAGAGTTGGTTCGTGTAGAGAAGGTCTGAGGAGAGTAACAATATTTTTATTTAATTTTAAAGTGTTAGTTTGTGTAGAGTCGGACTATGAAGGGTCAGAATATTTTTTATTACTTTTAGAGATTTAGTTTGTGTTGAGTCGGACTGTAGATAGTCAGAATATTTTTTATTAATTTTAGAGAGTTGGTTCATGTAGAGTCAGTCTGTAATGTATTTTAAAGTTTTTAATTAGTTTTAGAGAGTTAGTTCCTGTAGAGAAGGTCTGAGAAGAGTCACAATATTTATATTTAATTTTGAAGTGTTAGTTTGTGTAGAGTCGGACTATGAAGGGTCAGAATATTTTTTATTAATTTTAGAGATTTAGTTTTTGTAGAGTCGGACTGTGGATATTCAGAATATTTTTTATTAATTTTAGAGAGTTGGTTCATGTAGAGTTAGTCTGTAATGTATTTTAAAGTTTTTAATTAGTTTTAGAGAGTTAGTTCGTGTAGAGTAGGTCTGAGGAGAGTCACAATATTTATATTTAATTTTGAAGTGTTAGTTTGTCTAGAGTCGGACTATGAAGGGTCAGAATATTTTTTATTACTTTTAGAGATTTAGTTTGTGTAGAGTCGGACTGCGGATTGTCAGAATATTTTTTATTAATTTTAGAGAGTTGGTTCATGTAGAGTTAGTCTGTAATGTATTTTAAAGTTTTTAATTGGTTTTAGAGAGTTCGTTCGTGTAGAGTAGGTCTGAGGAGAGTCACAATATTTATATTTAATTTTGAAGTGTTAGTTTGTGTAGCGTCGGACTATCAAGGGTCAAAATATTTTTTATTAATTTTAGAGATTTAGTTTTTGTAGAGTCGGACTGTGGATATTCAGAATATTTTTTATTAATTTTAGAGAGTTGGTTCATGTAGAGTTAGTCTGTCATGTATTTTAAAATTTTTAATTAGTTTTAGAGAGTTAGTTCGTGTAGAGTAGGTCTGAGGAGAGTCATAATATTTATATTTAATTTTGTAGTGTTAGATGGTGTAGAGTCGGACTACGAAGGGTCAGAATATTTTTTATTAAATTTAGAGACTTAGTTTGTGTAGAGTCGGACAGTGGATATTCAGAATATTTTTTATTAATTTTAGAGAGTTGGTTCATGTAGAGTTAGTCTGTAATGTATTTTAAAGTTTTTAATTAGTTTTATAGTGTTAGTTCGTGTAGAGTAGGTCTGAGGAGAGTCATAATATTTATATTTAATTTTGAAGGTTTAGTTTATGTAGAGTCGGACTATGAAGGGTCAGAATATTTTTTATTATTTTTAGAGATTTAGTTTGTGTAGAATGGGACTGTGGATTGTCAGAAAATTTTTAATAAATTTTAGAGAGTTTGTTCGTGTAGAGTAGGTCTGAGGAGAGTCACAATATTTATATTTAATTTTGAAGTGTTAGTTTGTGTAGAGTCTGTTACGGTATAACCTCACAGAGTCAAAATAATGTAAATAAAAAAAAATAATTTCATTAAAATTAAAATCTAGTTGAATAATTTCTAAAATTTCTCGCGAATAATATAGTTGAAGGGTGATATCCTTAGATATCACTAAGCATAAGCTGAGTCAACACCGCAACGGAAACGAAGTTGGCTTACTTGAGCATATTTCCTTATAACTAACAAAAGGTTAGTTAACAGAAATTTTATGAATTTCAGGAAATCATCGAACATTGTAGAATTTACTTGCGGATATCCTTGGATATCCTATATAATTTAGTTTTAAATTTTATAGAAATGACATGTGAATATCCTAGGATACCCACTTACTTTAATTTAAATATCGCAGAAATTATATGTGGATGTTTTGAAATACCCCACATATTTTGATTTTAATTTCATAAGAATTACATGTGGATATCCTGGGATATCCCATAGAATTTAAGTTTGATTATTATGAAGATTGCCTGTGAGTGTATTTAAATATCCTACATGTTTTAATTTTAAATATAATAGGAATCACACATAGGTATCCTGAGATATCCTATATATCTTAGTTTAAATACTATTGGAATGGCATGTGGATATCCTGGGATATCCCGTATATTTCAGTTCAAATATTATGGGAATGACATGTGGATATTATTAAATATCCTACATGTTTTAGTTTGGTATTATAAGAATTGCTCGTGGATATCCTTGGATATTCCATTTACTTTGGTTTAAATGTTGTGCGTATTGTGTATGGATATCCTTGGATACCTTATTTATTTTGGTTCAGGTATTACTTGTATTTGTATATGGATATCCTTGGATATCCCACTTATTATAGTTTAAATATTATCCGCATTTATATACGGATATCATTGGATATCCCATTTATTTCAGTTGAATGTTGCACGCATTTATATATGGATATCCTTGGATATCCCATTTGTTTTAGTTTGAATGTTACCTGCATTTACGTTTGTATATCCTTGGATATTGTATTCATTTTAACTTGAATACTGTATAAATTTGAATATGGATATCCTTGGATGTTTCGTTTATTTTATTCGAGTATTGTAGGATTGTTTGTGGATGTTTTGTATAATGATGCAAGAGTTCAGACATATAGAGATTGTTATCACCAGAATATTAAATGATCGGATATTTAGTGTTATCTGGAATTTTCGCAAGTGTGAACATGTTTGGAAATTTGTATGTCAAAATACGCGTGAAATATTACAAAAGTAAAAGAATTTTTTTACCTCGAAAATTTTAATGCTAATTAATAAAAGAAAATAATCATCTGATTGTACATCGCTTTCGAACCCACACATCTTTGGTTGGCTATGGCAATGCACACGCACACGCACACAGACCTACTATATGTAGTACAGGCCACTCACACATTGCAGGCCTCTTCTCGCTGCTTCTTCTCCTTCGTTGTATCCTTCCCTCTTCCCCTGGGCCCTATGTGCTAGCTAAACAAACGCACGTGCGGTGATTCAAGCTGGATATCATTTCTTTTAAAAGGACAACGAAATAAATTAGAATTATTTTATTTCAGAAATTATTTGCAGAATTAAAAATTAAAAGATGTTTCTGGAACTGCCAAAATAATTGCAACTAAAACATTATCATGAACACTATTGCGTTGTTACTGATAAATAATTTTAATAAATTATTTATAACAATAATAGCAATAAACAAAAAATATTTTAATAAATAAATTTTTTTTTATTTTTTTTTATTTTTATAGTTCATGATTGGAATTATTGGAAATAATAATTCTTCAAAAGGTATCATATTTCTGCAAACTAATTTCCGGTCTTACACCTAGCGCAAAAATTCCGAAGTCAGCAAAAATCGCATCGACCAATGGGCCTAAAGTCCCTATCCCACTCCTACTCCCACAAACCACCTCTTCTACCCCAAAATCTTCCCCCAGATTTAGAAGCGAGGAGTAGAGGCTTGGAAAGAATTTTCCAAATTCGCAGTACAATTTTCGCTCTGTTAGTCAGCTCCTCGCGGAGGCATAAACGCATTGCGAAATGCCGGGACTCGCCCGTCTATTAATCGACCCCTAGCCTGACAGACCACTACGAGATAGTGTCTAGGATCTAGGATAGACGTAAATAAATAAAAAGGTAAAAGCTTCACGAAAGTGAAGCCCGACCAAATTTAGTTATTTTCGTTATTCTGAAATTTAAAAATTAAAAAAAAAATTAAATTTTGACTCGCGAACTTAACAAAGAATCACATAAATTAATTCAATAGTGAATTGTTTTGTGTGTGTGTGAATTGTTTGGGCCGTCCAAAGAAAGGGTGCCTAAGACAAAAGGACTTGTTAAACAATTAAAAAAGTTTTGCCCGCCGAGCATCTCAAAACTCGGGCGGTAATAATAAGGAATATTAACCTTAAAGCAGAGAGGGTGAGTTTTGAAACATTGTATCGTTCCAAAATTACTTTTACCTATGTAATAATTTTTCTTATTCTTAATTTAAAATAAATTGTATTTCTTACTTAAATTCTCATTTCTTTCTGTCTTAATCATTTCTATCACACATAAAATTAAAAAGGATGTTGCTTGGTAAATTCTTTTAAAAGAGAAAAACGATCCCATAAAATAAAAACAGGGTCATCCGACCCTGGCAGCTTGATTTCCTCCAACGAACCTCCGCAGGCGCGCGGCTGAATTTCTTTTCATCGCTCAACACGTAAATTTTCATGTTCTAAATTTTGACTTCTGTATTTTCTTTGGATTTTAATAATTTAATAAATAATCGATTTTCGGTTCGTAACAAGCTGATGGTGGCAGCGGTGGGATCTTTCTCACGTATTTGCCCGGCCCCTTTCTAATTTTCAAAAAAAAAGAATTTTCTTGTTACAAAAAAAAAAAAATTTTTTTTGAAATATAAATTTTGTTTTTGTGAGAAATTGTATTATTTTCTTAGTGTAGAGAAGAATAATTTTCCTTAAGGTCATCTTGAATTTGAAAAGAAATCAAAAAGAAAATTGTTAAACATTTTTCTTTTCGTTTTCACTGTATAACTAAAAATAAGTAGTATGTGACGACCCTATTTTTATAGTGGGGGCTCCAGAACATTATTTGAGGTTAAATAGAATTTCTTCTGACAAAGAGAAAAATTTATCTTTTCGCATTTTCCAAAAAAAAAAGTATTTTCTTTTACTTTCTCTTAAAATTTTATATCTAATTTTTTTTCAATAACCAATCTTAATTTTTGACTTTGACTGGTTCGGAAAAATTAAGGAAAGAAAATAATTTTCTTTTTTTTCCTGTTTGATTGAAAGTGAGTAGTATGTGATGACCCTATTTTAATAGTGGGGGCTCCAGAACCTCATTTAAGGTTGAACCAAGGTTTTCGTCAATAAAGAGAAAAGGTGTTGTTTAGTTTTTTTTTATTGATAAGAAATAATTTTTTTTGATGTCAGTCTAAATTTGAAATAGAAATTAAAAAGAAAATTTATTAGGATTTTCTTTTAATTCCACTACTTGACTAGGAGTGAAGAGTATGTGATGACCCTATTTTATAGTGGGGGCTCCAGAAACTCATTTACGGTTAAGTTGGAATTTCACTGACGAAAGAAGATTAATTTTGTCTTACTTTCATTCTCTTTAACTTAGTTGTTTTCCTTTAACATTTATTTCTCTTTTATTATCTAACTTCTTTTAGTTTATCTTAATTTTTCTGAAATGTTTTGCAATGCCTCATAAATGTAAAAACGTTTACAAAAAAAAAAACTAAAGAATTTGGTAAGAATTAGAAATCTTACTAAAATAGAAGAAGATATTATAAGTGACAAAAATTTGAACAGACTTATAACATTAAAACGTAAACCCGAAAATCAAGTTGAAACCTCGTCGGAAAACTCGGAAAACTCCTTGACCTCATGGAAAGAATTCTATGATTGTTTTGAAAATTTATCGAACAAAGCGAATGCCGAATTAGCTCTTGCAAACAAACGAAGAGAAATCGAGTATCGTGTGAAGTTAGCCATAGAAAATAGGGAAAAGAAAAACTAAATTTTAACAGTTTTGAATTTTTCCCAATTCTTTTTACAATTTCCTAGATTGACGATAGTTGCTTTAACGTTTTGAAATAAAATTGTTTATCAGTTAACCTCTTTATTTTCAATTTTATTGTTGTCATTAAAAAAAAAATTTTTGTTTTCTTTATTGTCAGTTCAAAATTGAAGTGGAATTTGAAAGGAAAATTCAATAGGGTCTCCTTTTCGTTTCAATTACTTGATTGGAAATGAGTATTATGTGACGACCCTATTTTTATAGTGAGGGCTCCAGAAATCCATTAAAGGTTAAGTTTGAATTTTCACTGACGAAAGAGGATTAGTTTTTGTTCTTTTTAAATTATATTCGTTCTTTCAATATCCAATCTCAATTTTGACTTTAATTGGTTTGGGAAAATTAAGAAAAGAAAATAATTTTCTTTAATTAGTTTTTCTGTTTGATCAAAATGAATAGTATGTGACGACCCTATTTTTAATAGTGGGGGCTCCAGAACCTCATTGGAGGTTGAACCAAGGTTTCTGTCAATAAAGAGAAAAGGGTGTTGTTACAAAAAAAAAAAAAAGGAAAAAGAAATAGTTTTCTTTAATGTCACTCTAAATTTGAAATAGAAATTAAAAGAAAAATTTATTAGAATTTCTTTTAATTTCACTACCTGACTAGAAGTGTCTTCACTTCTAGTCAGGTGGGGGCTCCAGAAAATCCATTTGAGGTTAGGTTAAAATTCACAGTGACAAAAGAAAATTGATTTTGTTTTATTTTCATTCTTTTACCCTGCATTTTATTATAACAAGAGTACAATATGTCTCCTTATCTTTACAAAAAAAAAATTTTTTTTTTCATCTTCTTTTGCTTTACACGTATCGGAAAATCCGTGGTGGTGACACTTCAGTACTCTATTTTCGAATACACTATCCATTAAAAAAAAATGTACAATATGTACGCATACACGTATTTGTATCAAGTAAAATATCAAATGCCTTTACGAAAAATGAGGAAGGTCACTCTTCTTAAATGAAGAGTATAAAGAATTCTACTCGCCCCTACGGTTAAAGTTGCTTTTGAGTAAATATAGAGACAGATATTCAAAACGATTGATGTTATCATCTAATTTTTTTTGTGATTATTATTATTCTATTATTTTATTTAAAAGATTTTTCCTAAAAGACTATCAGTTGTGAGGAAAATTAAAGTCATTATTTAATTTTTGTTTTATTTAATAATCAGTATTTGACTTAAATTTCTGCTAGAAAGATATTTTTTTTAACTGCGAAATTCTAATTCTTTTGGTTAAGATGTTTGTAATAATAACTACATGATTCCAATATTAGAAGGTAACATAAAACAAGATTCTAAAAATCGTATACATTTTCATTAACAAAATTCCTTGTTCCTATCTAAACATTATTTTAGTTTAAATGAGTAGATATTTGAACAAGTTAACAAAATTCTACAAGTTTTATATTGGAACTAATAGGAAACAAAATAAAATTATTTAAATCCCTCCCCCCCCTTAAAAATAGGATTGATTTAAAAATACAGAAATTAAACAAATTCAAAAAAAACAGAGATTTTGAATTGATCGAATGCAACTCTAACTACCACTGTTAAAATGGTTAGGATTTAAATCATCATCACCGCTTCACCATTTTGTTGTCTAGTAGTCTTTAATGCTGATAGCAGAATGGTGAATGAAAGATAGATAGTATGCGAGTGTATGTGTACATGGGTATATCTCTATTAACTTTTCAATTATTTTCCATCCTCTGACACTTGTTTTACTTCTATTAACAACCTCAATTTTCGTTACATCTAACATAAAAATTTCCAAGGTAGCGAGAAATGTTATAAGCCAATTTTAAAAATTATAAGGCACTTGTTAAAATACTCTAGTGTTCATTTGATTTGAATATACCCAAAGCTAATTACGACACAACAATCAAAAACCAAAAACTTGCACATCCTATTTTATTGCACCTTCTATATTTTAACATAATATCTGCAATTTTTCTAGAACAAAATAACAATTATAATGCATGACACTAAGAAGTGACAAGAATATATAAACTTTTCCATTTTTAACTCGAAGAAAATTATAATAAATATATTTTAATAATATACGGAAATCAACTTGAAATTTTCGTTTCTTTCTGTTATGTTTTATTATACAAAAAGAAAACCTATGTATTCTTGGTCTTCGACTTTGCAACAAAACAAAAGTTGATCAATTTCGTTTTAGATTAAGAAATTTTTTTTGTTTACTTTTGTTTAAGTAGAATAACTTTCAAAAAGGAAATTGCGAAAATAAAAAAAAAAATTTTTTTTTACATTACTTTGTAGTTTTTAAATCCCAAATTAGTCAAGGAAATACCACGAGGAAAACAAATAGTTAATTTACCTTTGATTTTTCGGAATTAAATAAAATTTACGTTGAAATGCAAAATTTGCAAACAAAAACTAAAAACATTTTATCCAAATTAATGTTAGATAGCAATTAGCAGGAAAAATCCGCGGTGGCGACACGATACGCGAATTTGTTCACTACCAAGAAACATCCTTCAAATGGAGTTTGTATTTTGAAGCCTGAGCTCACACTTGATCAGAGCAAGTGCATTGAGACTACAAGTATTATTAATCGCCTGGTCTAAGCATTTGGAACTGTCGAGTCTACTATTCTCAACGTTCCAATTGTATATAAAATTTTTACTAACCTCAATTTCCTTTTTTTTTAAAAAAAAAGAAGGGGTCAGGTTGTAGGACTTAACATCTTCTTCCTTTCGGGCCCACCTTTTCCATTCCAGTCCTGGACGACGAGGAGCATGCTCTAAGCATTTGGTGCAGCTGGAAATTAACCCCAGGATTTACGCTAAGGTCTTGGGCATGATGACTTCTGGGACCATCTCCAGGTCAGGCGAGAAAAGATCAACGATGGAACCAATTTATGACCAAATCATCGAACGATAATAAAGACAACACTTGGTTTGAATATCTTATTTTAATTAAAAAAAAAAATCATCACAATTTAAACAGTAATTTCAAAAAAAAAAAAAAAAAGGAGGCGATAAATTTAAAGGCGATTAAATTTTAAAGGCATTATAATAAGTAGTGACCAATTAAGGAAAGGGTTAAAGGACAGCATCACCCCTCTTCCGGTGCTGCATGGCCCTCCTCCTCAAGTTCTTACGGGCCAGTCTCCCCTCCACCAACGAACGATGGCCCGTCGTTTCCCAAGCCTTGTCCACTGGGACATCATAACACTAAAAAAAAGGGGGGGAAATTATCTAATTAGCTAAAGAAACAACTTGGGATACGAATTAAGAGTGTGATGGGTCAAACTGATAGGTTAGCCACTTACCAATTGCCATCGTGCCCGTATCGGCACCAACTCTCCGCCAATGAAAAAAAATTCCTCTATGTAAGAGAGGAAGTACTCCTCTCGGGCAGCATAAGCCCCAAAGCACGGTGGCGAATGACTCAATAAATCTTTCAAGAAACTAAAAAAAAGGGGAAGAAAAATAATTTTTTTTGATCAATAATAACATCAATAATTAATCCTCCTTTCTGAAAATACTCACATTTGCTTTTCCTCCACACAATGAAGGTCCCCTCCCACTATTATAATTAGGTGGCTGCTCTCGTTCTTCAACATGGCCGGGTCTCGAAAGGAACACTGAAATATCCATTCTTATAAAAAAAAGAGAGATTTGTTTCGTTTTACTGAATTTTTAGTTGCTTACCGTCGCCCAAAATCCCCTGCACAAGTACTCCTTCGTTCTTTTCCGCCAGAAATATTCCTGGCGCCAGATGCTCCTCGAATATTTCCGAGGGGGGCTGTTCCAAAGAAGTAAAGCATCGAGTGACCAACCACGCCCAGGGTCTATTCTCGGGGGCGCCGGAACCCAGGAACTATACTCTACAGCGATTCTAAAAAAAAGGGGCGTTGACATTTTTTATAGCAAGTCAACAAGATTTAACTAGGATTAACGCAGTTTAATTGATTATTTTAATTAAAATTTAATTTAGTCAAATTTACTTCAGTCTAGTTTATTTAGATTGATTGGATTCGGTTAAACTAGTTTAGTTTATCTAATTTGAACACTCAAATAAATTTATCTAATTTAACTTAGTTATTTTAATTTAATTAATTTAATTTAGTTCGGTTCAATTTGATTGAGTTTAATTATTTTAGTTTAATTAGTTTAGTTGAATTGGTTTGGCTAATTAAAATTAACTCTGTTTGGTTATTTTAGTTTATTTAGTTAAGATTAATTTGGCTAATTTAATTTGAATTAATTTTGGCTTAACTGGTTAATTTAATTTATTTAGTTTTGGTTAACTTAGTCGAATTTAATTTAGTTCAAGTTTAAACAGATTTAGTTAGTCATGTTACTATTCTAGTTAATTAATTTAGTTACTTTATCCGATTTAATTGGTCTAGTTAGATTTAGTTTATTTGGTTTAGCTAGTTAAATTTGATTTGGTTTACCCTATTCAATTTAAAATTAGTTTAACTTATAATAACTTGGATTTAATTTAGTTTATTTAATTCAGTCAAATTTAATTAGTTGACTGATTTGATCGATTGGATTAATAATGGCTATTTAAATTTAATTAGTTAGTTTAATTTAGTTAAACTATTTTAGTTAGCTATTTAAACAATAACTATTTAAACTTAATTATTTAGTTAAAACTTATTTAGTTTTAGTTCAGTCTATTCTAACTTAGTTCGGCTTAATTTGATTGAACTATTTTAGTTTAGTTATTTAGATTACGGTTATTTAAGTTTGCTTAGTTAAATTTATTTAATTAAATTTATTTAATTTAATTTGGTTATTTTAATTTGGTTGATTAATTTGGTTCGGTTCAATTTGATTGAATTTAATTATCCTAGTTTAGTTGGTTTAATTAAATTGGTTTGGCTACCTAGATCTAACTCTGTTTAGCTATTTTAGTTTATTTGATTAAGTGTGATTTGGCCATGTTTAACTTGGTTAAATTGGATTTTATTATTTAGTTAAGTTTTTAATTTGGCTAATTTAATTTGAATCAATTTTGGCCTAACTAGTTAATTTAATTTAATTTGTTTAGTTTTAGTTAACTTAGTCGAATTTAATTTAGTTCAAATTTAAACGGATTTAGTTAAGTCATGTTACTATTGTAGTTAATTAATTTAGTTACTTTATCCGATTTAATTGGTCTAGTTGGACCTAGCTTGGTTTAGCTTAGTTAAGTCCTAATTGTTTAATTGAGTTTGATCTAGTTTTTCTTTTAAGCTAGATTTGATTTAGTCTAGTCGGTTTTATTGTAGTTAAGTTGATCAATTGGTTAGTTAGCTTAATAAGCCTAACCATTTCCTGTTAGTTAGTTAATCAATTAGTTTAGTTAATTGATCTACTTTAGCAGATTCTACCAAATTCAGTTACATTTGGTTTATTTGGTTTAGCTAGTTAAATTTGATTTGGTTTACCTAATTTAATTTTAAATTAGTTTAACTTATAATAACTTGGATTTAATTTAGTTTATTTAATTCAGTCAAATTTAATTGATTGACTGATTTGATCGATTGGATTAATAATGGCTATTTAAATTTAATTAGTTAGTTTAATTTAGTTAAACTATTTTAGTTAGTTATTTAAACAATAACTATTTAAACTTAATTATTTAGTTAAAACTTATTTAGTTTTAGTTCAGTCTATTCTAATTTAGTTCGGTTTAATTTGATTGAACTATTTTAGTTTAGTTATCTAGATTACGGTTATTTAAGTTTGGTTAGTTAAATTTATTTAATTTAATTTGGTCACTTTAATTTGGTTAATTAATTTGGTTCGGTTCAATTTGAATGAGTTTAATTATCCTAGTTTAGTTGGTTTAATTCAATTGGTTTGGCTACCTAGATCTAACTCTGTTTAGCTATTTTAGTTTATTTGATTAAGTGTGATTTGACTAGAGTTTAAGACGGTAATTTCGGGTTAGAGAAAATTATGCGTTCCACAAATTTTTTTTCGGGTCAAAATGGCTAAACCCTGGTTGAAATTAACTGGCCCTTAGTTTGTTTAATTCAAACGCTAAATTATAACACGGAAATTGATTAGCTAATTCAATTCAGTTGAATTAGTTTAGTTTTAAGTAACTTAGTATAGCTACTTAACTTTAATTCAGTTTAATCTACTTTAGTTTATTTAGGAAAGTTCACTTTAAATTTAGCTAGTAAGATTTGATTATGTTTAACTTATCTAGATTAGATGTATATAGTTTAATCTGAATCTAATTCAGTTCACTTATTTTAGTTAGACCTAATTGAATTGAATTAGGTTGATTTAAATAATTGGGTTATTTCAGTTCTAATAGTTTAACTGAGTTTGATTAGTGTAATAATTTTTTTATGAATTTTATATATATATATATATATATATATATATATATATATATATATATATATATATATATATATATATATATATATATATATATATTTTTATTTATCATTATCTTGTCAATATTTTGGATACTGATTTGATTGATTGGATTTATAATGGCTATTTAAATTTAATCAGTTAGTTTAATTTAGTTTAACTATTTTAGTTAGTTATTTAAACAATAGCTATTTAGACTTAATTATTTAGTTGAAAATTTTTTTTGTTTTACTTTATTTATTTAGATTATGGTTATTTAAGTTTGGTTAGTTAGTTAAATTTATTTTAGTTTATTTAATTAAGATTAATTTGGCTAATATGATTTGAATTGGTTTGGTTTAGCTGGATGGATTTAATTTAGTCTACTATTTTATTTGGAGTTTAGTTTAGTCAATTTAATTCAGTCTAATTTATTTAGACTAGTTTAATTTAATTTAGTTGAATTTAGTTTAGTTGATTCACTTTAACTGATTGGATCTGATTCGGCTTAATTTATTTGACTTAGTCATCCTGAATTTAGTTGAATTGGCTTTGTTTAATTAACCTAGTTTCACTACCTGGATTTAACTCTGTTTAGCTATTTTAGTTTATTTTATTAAGTTTGATTTGGCTTGGTTTGGTTAAGGGAATTTGATTTAGTTATTTTAGTCTATTTGCTTCAACTAAATAGATTTCATTTAGTTTGCCACTTTATTTAGGATTTAATTTAGTAATTTAATTTAGTTTAATTTATTTAGATTAGTTCAATTTGATGTAGTTGAATTAATTTAGTTTGAATAATTAATTTGGCTAAGTAAATTTAACTCTGTTTTTAGTTTATTATTCAGTTCGTTAAGTGGGTTTAAATGATTTAATTTAAGATTTTAGCTTAAATTCAAGCTATTTAAATTTAGTTTAATTAATTCACTTTAAACCGATTAGATTTAATTCGGTATAATTTATTTAGAACAGTTGAATCTAATTAAATTTAGTTTATCTTTTAATATAGATTTAGTTTGGTTAAGTCTAATTCAGCTTAATTATTTAATTTAGTTATTTGAATTTCACTTAGTTAGCTAAACATATTTTGATTTGATCTATTATTTTAGTTTAAATTTAATTTAGTTAATTAAATTTGGTTTTATTGATTTAGTTTAGTTAGAATGATTCGATTATTCTAATCCAGACTTCGCCCAGTTTGACTGTTTAAGTTGGTTGAATTTAGTCAAATTCAAATTTAATGTAGTTTATTCATTTTAATTTGGAGCTGGCTTAGTCTGGGTTACTCTAGTTTAATTAGATTTAACTCATATTAGTTATCTAGTTTGTTTAGTTTATTTAGTTTATTTAGTTGAGTTTCACTTAGTTTAACTAAATAGATTATTTAGTTCCAATAGTTTAACTGGGTTTGATTAATGTAATAATTTTTTTTGAATCATTCATTTTGGGTAAAGAAAAGAATTTCAGTTATATGGTTAGTAATTTCTAAATGAATGAAGTTTCTTACCTTAAAGGGTTTTTCAGACCCTCCAAAATGTGTAGTATTTCGAGGCAGACTTCCATTTTTATTAGGTAGTCCCTTTTTGTTTTCGGCGCTATCCCGGGAGGAGTTACCTCAACTCCCAGGGTGAGATGCCTGGCAAAGTATTCCCTCCTGAGGAAACCGTTTTCTTTCTGGGGAAGGACCTTATATACAATTCCCGAAGCAAGGAAGGCCAAACTTCCCGAAAAATTTAATTTCCTCCCTCCCTCTTCCACCCCCTTCCCATACTTTAACATTTTCTCCCTCGTCTTTCTCACTAAGTTTCTCTCCATCTCATTCCTGTTCTCTGCACTATTCACTTCACTGTCCACTTCACTCCTGCCCTCTTCACTATCTACTTCACTATCTACTTCACTGTCCACTTCACTCCTGTCCTCTTCACTATCTACTTCACTATTCACTTCACTATCTACTTTACTATCGTTCTCTGCACCATTTTCTTCACTCCTATCCTCTTCACTATTTTCCATACTCCTGTCTTTTATACCTTCATTCTTCTTTCTAATTTGATTTTCCATTTTCAAGGGAACCAAAGTTCGAAAAAGAAAAGGGAAAGAAAGCACTAAAAATTTCCGACCGCAGGGAAGCAATTAATGACACGGTCGTCACCGAACTGACTTGCGGGGACCTGTGTCTGGACTTCGACGACGCGACGTCGGGCCCTTATCACGGTAATTCTATACCATGCCATAGAATCACCGTGGTAAGATTGCTCTATGAGAAGACGATGTAACTCGTAGAGTGTTTAAATAAATTCTACAAAGAGGCCCTGAAAATTAAAAGAAGAACAGAAACAAAGAAAACCTATTTTCCTGAAAATCATAAAGCTGTCATATGCACCCAAATTCGTTTCCATCGCGATAAGTTTTCGGGGACGAAAACGGAAAATCCTTGGTGTGTTGTTACGGTATAACCTCACAGAGTCAAAATAATGTAAATAAAAAAAAAATAATTTCATTAAAATTAAAATCTAGTTGAATAATTTCTAAAATTTCTCGCGAATAATATAGTTGAAGGGTGATATCCTTAGATATCACTAAGCATAAGCTGAGTCAACACCGCAACGGAAACGAAGTTGGCTTACTTGAGCATATTTCCTTATAACTAACAAAAGGTTAGTTAACAGAAATTTTATGAATTTCAGGAAATCATCGAACATTGTAGAATTTACTTGCGGATATCCTTGGATATCCTATATAATTTAGTTTTAAATTTTATAGAAATGACATGTGAATATCCTAGGATACCCACTTACTTTAATTTAAATATCGCAGAAATTATATGTGGATGTTTTGAAATACCCCACATATTTTGATTTTAATTTCATAAGAATTACATGTGGATATCCTGGGATATCCCATAGAATTTAAGTTTGATTATTATGAAGATTGCCTGTGAGTGTATTTAAATATCCTACATGTTTTAATTTTAAATATAATAGGAATCACACATAGGTATCCTGAGATATCCTATATATCTTAGTTTAAATACTATTGGAATGGCATGTGGATATCCTGGGATATCCCGTATATTTCAGTTCAAATATTATGGGAATGACATGTGGATATTATTAAATATCCTACATGTTTTAGTTTGGTATTATAAGAATTGCTCGTGGATATCCTTGGATATTCCATTTACTTTGGTTTAAATGTTGTGCGTATTGTGTATGGATATCCTTGGATACCTTATGTATTTTGGTTCAGGTATTACTTGTATTTGTATATGGATATCCTTGGATATCCCACTTATTATAGTTTAAATATTATCCGCATTTATATACGGATATCATTGGATATCCCATTTATTTCAGTTGAATGTTGCACGCATTTATATATGGATATCCTTGGATATCCCATTTGTTTTAGTTTGAATGTTACCTGCATTTACGTTTGTATATCCTTGGATATTGTATTCATTTTAACTTGAATACTGTATAAATTTGAATATGGATATCCTTGGATGTTTCGTTTATTTTATTCGAGTATTGTAGGATTGTTTGTGGATGTTTTGTATAATGATGCAAGAGTTCAGACATATAGAGATTGTTATCACCAGAATATTAAATGATCGGATATTTAGTGTTATCTGGAATTTTCGCAAGTGTGAACATGTTTGGAAATTTGTATGTCAAAATACGCGTGAAATATTACAAAAGTAAAAGAATTTTTTTACCTCGAAAATTTTAATGCTAATTAATAAAAGAAAATAATCATCTGATTGTACATCGCTTTCGAACCCACACATCTTTGGTTGGCTATGGCAATGCACACGCACACAGACCCACTATATGTAGTACAGGCCACTCACACATTGCAGGCCTCTTCTCGCTGCTTCTTCTCCTTCGTTGTATCCTTCCCTCTTCCCCTGGGCCCTATGTGCTAGCTAAACAAACGCACGTGCGGTGATTCAAGCTGGATATCATTTCTTTTAAAAGGACAACGAAATAAATTAGAATTATTTTATTTCAGAAATTATTTGCAGAATTAAAAATTAAAAGATGTTTCTGGAACTGCCAAAATAATTGCAACTAAAACATTATCATGAACACTATTGCGTTGTTACTGATAAATAATTTTAATAAATTATTTATAACAATAATAGCAATAAACAAAAAATATTTTAATAAATAAATTTTTTTTTATTTTTTTTTTTTATTTTTATAGTTCATGATTGGAATTATTGGAAATAATAATTCTTCAAAAGGTATCATATTTCTGCAAACTAATTTCCGGTCTTACACCTAGCGCAAAAATTCCGAAGTCAGCAAAAATCGCATCGACCAATGGGCCTAAAGTCCCTATCCCACTCCTACTCCCACAAACCACCTCTTCTACCCCAAAATCTTCCCCCAGATTTAGAAGCGAGGAGTAGAGGCTTGGAAAGAATTTTCCAAATTCGCAGTACAATTTTCGCTCTGTTAGTCAGCTCCTCGCGGAGGCATAAACGCATTGCAAAATGCCGGGACTCGCCCGTCTATTAATCGACCCCTAGCCTGACAGACCACTACGAGATAGTGTCTAGGATCTAGGATAGACGTAAATAAATAAAAAGGTAAAAGCTTCACGAAAGTGAAGCCCGACCAAATTTAGTTATTTTCGTTATTCTGAAATTTAAAAATTAAAAAAAAATTAAATTTTGACTCGCGAACTTAACAAAGAATCACATAAATTAATTCAATAGTGAATTGTTTTGTGTGTGTGTGAATTGTTTGGGCCGTCCAAAGAAAGGGTGCCTAAGACAAAAGGACTTGTTAAACAATTAAAAAAGTTTTGCCCGCCGAGCATCTCAAAACTCGGGCGGTAATAATAAGGAATATTAACCTTAAAGCAGAGAGGGTGAGTTTTGAAACATTGTATCGTTCCAAAATTACTTTTACCTATGTAATAATTTTTCTTATTCTTAATTTAAAATAAATTGTATTTCTTACTTAAATTCTCATTTCTTTCTGTCTTAATCATTTCTATCACACATAAAATTAAAAAGGATGTTGCTTGGTAAATTCTTTTAAAAGAGAAAAACGATCCCATAAAATAAAAACAGGGTCATCCGACCCTGGCAGCTTGATTTCCTCCAACGAACCTCCGCAGGCGCGCGGCTGAATTTCTTTTCATCGCTCAACACGTAAATTTTCATGTTCTAAATTTTGACTTCTGTATTTTCTTTGGATTTTAATAATTTAATAAATAATCGATTTTCGGTTCGTAACAAAGTCGGACTATGAAGGGTCAGAATATTTTTTATTAATTTAAGAGACTTAGTTTGTGTAGAGTCGGACTGTGGATTGTCAGAATATTTTTTATTAATTTTAAAGAGTTGGTTCATGTAGAGTTAGTCTGTAATGTATTTTAAAGTTTTAAATTAGTTTTAGAGAGTTTGTTCGTGTAGAGTAGGTCTGAGGAGAGTCATAATATTTATATTTAATTTTGAAGTGTTAGTTTGTGTAGAGTCGGACTATGAAGGGTCAGAATATTTTTTATTACTTATAGAGATTTAGTTTGTGTAGAGTCGGACTGTGGATTGTCAGAATATTTTTTATTAATTTTAAAGAGTTGGTTCATGTAGAGTTAGTCTGTAATGTATTTTAAAGTTTTAAATTAGTTTTAGAGAGTTTGTTCGTGTAGAGTAGGTCTGAGGAGATTCACAATATTTATATTTAATTTTGAAGTGTTAGTTTGTGTAGAGTCGGACTATAAAGGGTCAGAATATTTTTTATTAATTTTAGAGACTTAGTTTGTGTAGAGTCGGAAAGTGGATATTCAGAATATTTTTTATTAATTTTAGAGAGTTGGTTTATGTAGAGTCAGTCTGTAATGTATTTTAAAGTTTTTTATTAATTTTAGAGAGTTTGTTCGTGTAGAGTAGGTCTGAGGAGATTCACAATATTTATATTTAATTTTGAAGTGTTAGTTTGTGTAGAGTCGGACTATAAAGGGTCAGAATGTTTTTTATTAATTTTAGAGACTTAGTTTGTGTAGAGTCGGAAAGTGGATATTCAGAATATTTTTTATTAATTTTAGAGAGTTGGTTCATGTAGAGTTAGTCTGTAATGTATTTTAAAGTTTTTAATTAGTTTTAGTGTGTTAGTTCGTGTAGAGTAGGTCTGAGGAGAGTCACAATATTTATATTTAATTTTGAAGTGTTAGTTTGTGTAGAGTCGGACTATAAAGGGTCAGAATATTTTTTATTAATTTTAGAGATTTAGTTTGTGTAGAATGGGACTGTGGATTGTCAAAATATTTTTTATAAATTTTTTGAGTGTTGGTTCATGTAGAGTCAGTCTGTAAAGTGTTTTAAAATCTTTAATTAGTTTTAGAGAGTTAGTTCGTGTAGAGTAGGTCTGAGGAGAGTCACAATATTTATATTTAATTTTGAAGTGTTAGTTTGTGTAGAGTCGGACTATGAAGGGTCAGAATATTTTTTATTAATTTTAGAGACTTAGTTTGTGTAGAGTCGGACAGTGGATATTCAGAATATTTTTTATTAATTTTAGAGAGTTCGTTCATGTAGAGTTAGTCTGTAATGTATTTTAAAGTTTTTAATTAGTTTTAGAGTGTTAGTTCGTGTAGAGTAGGTCTAAGGAAAGTCATAATATTTATATTTAATTTTGAAGTGTTAGTTTGTGTAGAGTCGGACTATGAAGGGTCAGAATATTTTTTATTAATTATAGAGATTTAGTTTGTGTAGAGTCGGACAGTGGATATTCAGAATATTTTTTATTAATTTTAGAGAGTTGGTTCATGTAGAGTTAGTCTGTAATGTATTTTAAAGTTTTAATTAGTTCGTGTAGAGTAGGTCTGAGATTATTTATAGTTGTTGTTTGTGTAGAGTCGGACTATGAAGGGTCAGAATATTTTTTATTAATTTTAGAGACTTAGTTTGTGTAGAGTCGGACAGTGGATAGTATGTAGAGTTAGTCTGTAATGTAGTTTTTAATTAGTTTTAGAGAGTGTTAGTTCGTGTAGAGTAGGTCTGAGGAGAGTCACAATATTTATATTTAATTTTGAAGTGTTAGTTTGTGTAGAGTCGGACTATGAAGGGTCAGAATATTTTTTATTAATTTTAGAGACTTAGTTTGTGTAGAGTCGGACAGTGGATATTCAGAATATTTTTTATTAATTTTAGAGAGTTCGTTCATGTAGAGTTAGTCTGTAATGTATTTTAAAGTTTTTAATTAGTTTTAGAGTGTTAGTTCGTGTAGAGTAGGTCTGAGGAGAGTCATAATATTTATATTTAATTTTGAAGTGTTAGTTTGTGTAGAGTCGGACTATGAAGGGTCAGAATATTTTTTATTACTTATAGAGATTTAGTTTGTGTAGAGTCGGACAGTGGATATTCAGAATATTTTTTATTAATTTTAGAGAGTTGGTTCATGTAGAGTTAGTCTGTAATGTATTTTAAAGTTTTAAATTAGTTTTAGAGAGTTTGTTCGTGTAGAGTAGGTCTGAGGAGAGTCACAATATTTATATTTAATTTTGAAGTGGTAGTTTGTGTAGAGTCGGACTATGAAGGGTCAGCATATTTTTTATTAATTTTAGAGATTTAGTTTGTGTAGAGTCGGACTATGAAGGGTCAGAATATTTTTTATTAATTTTAGAGACTTAGTTTGTGTAGAGTCGGACAGTGGATATTCAGAATATTTTTTATTAATTTTAGAGAGTTGGTTCATGTAGAGTTAGTCTGTAATGTATTTTAAAGTTTTAAATTAGTTTTAGAGAGTTTGTTCGTGTAGAGTAGGTCTGAGGAGAGTCACAATATTTATATTTAATTTTGAAGTGTTAGTTTGTGTTGAGTCGGACTATGAAGGGTCAGAATATTTTTTATTAATTTTAGAGATTTAGTTTGTGTAGAATGGGACTGTGGATTGTCAGAATATTTTTTATAAATTTTTTGAGTGTTGGTTCATGTAGAGTCAGTCTGTAAAGTGTTTTAAAATCTTTAATTAGTTTTAGAGAGTTAGTTCGTGTAGAGTAGGTCTGAGGAGAGTCACAATATTTATATTTAATTTTGAAGTGTTAGTTTGTGTAGAGTCGGACTATGAAGGGTCAGAATATTTTTTATTAATTTTAGAGATTTAGTTTGTGTAGAATGGGACTGTGGATTGTCAGAATATTTTTTATAAATTTTTTGAGTGTTGGTTCATGTAGAGTCAGTCTGTAAAGTGTTTTAAAATTTTTAATTAGTTTTAGAGTGTTAGTTCGTGTAGAGTAGGTCTAAGGAGAGTCACAATATTTATATTTAATTTTGAAGTGTTAGTTTGTGTAGAGTCGGACTATGAAGGGTCAGAATATTTTTTATTAATTTTAGAGATTTAGTTTGTGTAGAATGGGACTGTGGATTGTCAGAATATTTTTTATTAATTTTAAAGAGTTGGTTCATGTAGAGTTAGTCTGTAATGTATTTTAAAGTTTTAAATTAGTTTTAGAGAGTTTGTTCGTGTAGAGTAGGTCTGAGGAGATTCACAATATTTATATTTAATTTTGAAGTGTTAGTTTGTGTAGAGTCGGACTATAAAGGGTCAGAATGTTTTTTATTAATTTTAGAGACTTAGTTTGTGTAGAGTCGGAAAGTGGATATTCAGAATATTTTTTATTAATTTTAGAGAGTTGGTTCATGTAGAGTTAGTCTGTAATGTATTTTAAAGTTTTTAATTAGTTTTAGAGTGTTAGTTCGTGTAGAGTAGGTCTAAGGAAAGTCATAATATTTATATTTAATTTTGAAGTGTTAGTTTGTTTAGAGTCGGACTATGAAGGGTCAGAATATTTTTTATTAATTTTAGAGATTTAGTCTGTGTAGAATCAGACTGTGGATAGTCAGAATATTTTTTATTAATTTTAGAGATTTAGTCTGTGTAGAATTGGACTGTGGATATTCAGAATATTTTTTATTAATTTTAGAGAGTTGGTTCATGTAGAGTTAGTCTGTAATGTATTTTAAAGTTTTTAATTAGTATTAGAGTGTTAGTTCGTGTAGAGAAGGTCTGAGGAGAGTCACAATATTTATATTTAATTTTAAAGTGTTAGTACGTGTAGAGTCGAACTATGAAGGGTCAGAATATTTTTTATTAATTTTAGAGATTTAGTTTGTGTATAATCGGACTGTGGATAGTCAGAATATTTTTTATTAATTTTAGAGAGTTGTTCGTGTAGAGTAGGTCTGAGGAGATTCACAATATTTATATTTAATTTTGAAGTGTTAGTTTGTGTAGAGTCGGACTATGAAGGGTCAGAATATTTTTTATTACTTTTAGAGATTTAGTTTGTGTAGAGTCGGACTGTGGATATTTAGAATATTTTTTATTAATTTTAGAGAGTTGGTTCATGTAGAGTTAGTCTGTAATGTATTTTAAAGTTTTTAATTAGTTTTAGAGAGTTAGTTCGTGTAGAGTAGGTCTGAGGAGAGTCACAATATTTATATTTAATTTTGAAGTGTTAGTTTGTGTTGAGTCGGACTATGAAGGGTCAGAATATTTTTTATTAATTTTAGAGATTTAGTTTGTGTAGAATCGTGTGGATAGTCAGAATATTTTTTTATAATTTTAGAGATTAGTTTGTAGAGTCGGCCAGTGGTTATTCTGAATATTTTTTTATAATTTTAGAGAGTTGGTTCATGTAGAGTTAGTCTGTAATGTATTTTAAAGTTTTTAAATTAGTTTTAGAGAGTTTGTTCGTGTAGAGTAGGTCTGAGGAGAGTCACAATATTTATATTTAATTTTGAAGTGTTAGTTTGTGTAGAGTCGGACTATGAAGGGTCAGCATATTTTTTATTAATTTTAGAGATTTAGTTTGTGTATAATCGGACTGTGGATAGTCAGAATATTTTTTATTAATTTTAGAGAGTTTGTTCGTGTAGAGTAGGTCTGAGGAGATTCACAATATTTATATTTAATTTTGAAGTGTTAGTTTGTGTAGAGTCGGACTATAAAGGGTCAGAATATTTTTTATTAATTTTAGAGACTTAGTTTGTGTAGAGTCGGACTGTGGATATTCAGAATATTTTTTATTAATTTTAGAGAGTTGGTTCATGTAGAGTTAGTCTGTAATGTATTTTAAAGTTTTTAATTAGTTTTAGAGTGTTAGTTCGTGTAGAGTAGGTCTGAGGAGAGTCACAATATTTATATTTAATTTTGAAGTGTTAGTTTGTGTAGAGTCGGACTATGAAGGGTCAGAATATTTTTTATTAATTTTAGAGATTTAGTTTGTGTAGAATCGGACTGTGGATAGTCAGAATATTTTTTATTAATTTTAGAGAGTTGGTTCATGTAGATTGAGTATGTAATGTATTTTATATTTTTAATTAGTTTTAGAGTGTTTGTTCGTGTAGAGTAGGTCTGAGGAGAGTCACAATATTTATATTTAATTTTGAAGTGTTAGTTTGTGTAGAGTCGGACTATGAAGGGTCAGAATATTTTTTATTAATTTTAGAGATTTAGTTTGTGTAGAGTCGGACTATGAAGGGTCAGAATATTTTTTATTACTTATAGAGATTTAGTTTGTGTAGAGTCGGACTGTGGATTGTCAGAATATTTTTTATTAATTTTAGAGAGTTTGTTCATGTAGAGTTAGTCTGTAATGTATTTTAAAGTTTTAAATTAGTTTTAGACAGTTTGTTCGTGTAGAGTAGGTCTGAGGAGATTCACAATATTTATATTTAATTTTGAAGTGTTAGTTTGTTTAGAGTCGGACTATGAAGGGTCAGAATATTTTTTATTAATTTTAGAGATTTAGTTTGTGTAGAGTCGGACTATGAAGGGTCAGAATATTTTTTATTAATTTTAGAGACTTAGTTTGTGTAGAGTCGGACAGTGGATATTCAGAATATTTTTTATTAATTTTAGAGAGTTGGTTCATGTAGAGTTAGTCTGTAATGTATTTTAAAGTTTTAAATTAGTTTTAGAGAGTTTGTTCGTGTAGAGTAGGTCTGAGGAGAGTCACAATATTTATATTTAATTTTGAAGTGTTAGTTTGTGTTGAGTCGGACTATGAAGGGTCAGAATATTTTTTATTAATTTTAGAGATTTAGTTTGTGTAGAATGGGACTGTGGATTGTCAGAATATTTTTTATTAATTTTTTGAGTGTTGGTTCATGTAGAGTCAGTCTGTAAAGTGTTTTAAAATCTTTAATTAGTTTTAGAGAGTTAGTTCGTGTAGAGTAGGTCTGAGGAGAGTCACAATATTTATATTTAATTTTGAAGTGTTAGTTTGTGTAGAGTCGGACTATGAAGGGTCAGAATATTTTTTATTAATTTTAGAGATTTAGTTTGTGTAGAATGGGACTGTGGATTGTCAGAATATTTTTTATAAATTTTTTGAGTGTTGGTTCATGTAGAGTCAGTCTGTAAAGTGTTTTAAAATTTTTAATTAGTTTTAGAGTGTTAGTTCGTGTAGAGTAGGTCTAAGGAGAGTCACAATATTTATATTTAATTTTGAAGTGTTAGTTTGTGTAGAGTCGGACTATAAAGGGTCAGAATGTTTTTTATTAATTTTAGAGACTTAGTTTGTGTAGAGTCGGACTGTGGATTGTCAGAATATTTTTTATTAATTTTAAAGAGTTGGTTCATGTAGAGTTAGTCTGTAATGTATTTTAAAGTTTTAAATTAGTTTTAGAGAGTTTGTTCGTGTAGAGTAGGTCTAAGGAGAGTCACAATATTTATATTTAATTTTGAAGTGTTAGTTTGTGTAGAGTCGGACTATAAAGGGTCAGAATGTTTTTTATTAATTTTAGAGACTTAGTTTGTGTAGAGTCGGAAAGTGGATATTCAGAATATTTTTTATTAATTTTAGAGAGTTGGTTCATGTAGAGTTAGTCTGTAATGTATTTTAAAGTTTTTAATTAGTTTTAGAGTGTTAGTTCGTGTAGAGTAGGTCTAAGGAAAGTCATAATATTTATATTTAATTTTGAAGTGTTAGTTTGTTTAGAGTCGGACTATGAAGGGTCAGAATATTTTTTATTAATTTTAGAGATTTAGTTTGTGTAGAGTCGGACTATGAAGGGTCAGAATATTTTTTATTAATTTTAGAGACTTAGTTTGTGTAGAGTCGGACAGTGGATATTCAGAATATTTTTTATTAATTTTAGAGAGTTGGTTCATGTAGAGTTAGTCTGTAATGTATTTTAAAGTTTTAAATTAGTTTTAGAGAGTTTGTTCGTGTAGAGTAGGTCTGAGGAGAGTCACAATATTTATATTTAATTTTGAAGTGTTAGTTTGTGTAGAGTCGGACTATGAAGGGTCAGAATATTTTTTATTAATTTTAGAGATTTAGTTTGTGTAGAATGGACTGTGGATTGTCAGAATATTTTTTATAAATTTTTTGAGTGTTGGTTCATGTAGAGTCAGTCTGTAAAGTGTTTTAAAATCTTTAATTAGTTTTAGAGAGTTAGTTCGTGTAGAGTAGGTCTGAGGAGAGTCACAATATTTATATTTAATTTTGAAGTGTTAGTTTGTGTAGAGTCGGACTATGAAGGGTCAGAATATTTTTTATTAATTTTAGAGATTTAGTTTGTGTAGAATAGGACTGTGGATTGTCAGAATATTTTTTATAAATTTTTTGAGTGTTGGTTCATGTAGAGTCAGTCTGTAAAGTGTTTTAAAATTTTTAATTAGTTTTAGAGTGTTAGTTCGTGTAGAGTAGGTCTGAGGAGAGTCACAATATTTATATTTAATTTTGAAGTGTTAGTTTGTGTAGAGTCGGACTATGAAGGGTCAGAATATTTTTTATAACTTATAGAGATTTAGTTTGTGTAGAGTCGGACTGTGGATTGTCAGAATATTTTTTATTAATTTTAAAGAGTTGGTTCATGTAGAGTTAGTCTGTAATGTATTTTAAAGTTTTAAATTAGTTTTAGAGAGTTTGTTCGTGTAGAGTAGGTCTGAGGAGATTCACAATATTTATATTTAATTTTGAAGTGTTAGTTTGTGTAGAGTCGGACTATAAAGGGTCAGAATATTTTTTATTAATTTTAGAGACTTAGTTTGTGTAGAGTCGGAAAGTGGATATTCAGAATATTTTTTATTAATTTTAGAGAGTTGGTTCATGTAGAGTTAGTCTGTAATGTATTTTAAAGTTTTTAATTAGTTTTAGAGTGTTAGTTCGTGTAGAGTAGGTCTAAGGAAAGTCATAATATTTATATTTAATTTTGAAGTGTTAGTTTGTTTAGAGTCGGACTATGAAGGGTCAGAATATTTTTTATTAATTTTAGAGATTTAGTCTGTGTAGAATCGGACTGTGGATAGTCAGAATATTTTTTATTAATTTTAGAGACTTAGTTTGTGTAGAGTCGGACAGTGGATATTCAGAATATTTTTTATTAATTTTAGAGAGTTCGTTCATGTAGAGTTAGTCTGTAATGTATTTTAAAGTTTTTAATTAGTTTTAGAGTGTTAGTTCGTGTAGAGTAGGTCTAAGGAAAGTCATAATATTTATATTTAATTTTGAAATGTTACTTTGTGTAGAGTCGGACTATGAAGGGTCAGCATATTTTTTATTAATTTTAGAGATTTAGTTTGTGTATAATCGGACTGTGGATAGTCAGAATATTTTTTATTAATTTTAGAGAGTTGTTCGTGTAGAGTAGGTCTGAGGAGATTCACAATATTTATATTTAATTTTGAAGTGTTAGTTTGTGTAGAGTCGGACTATGAAGGGTCAGAATATTTTTTATTACTTTTAGAGATTTAGTTTGTGTAGAGTCGGACTGTGGATATTTAGAATATTTTTTATTAATTTAGAGAGTTGGTTCATGTAGAGTTAGTCTGTAATGTATTTTAAAGTTTTTAATTAGTTTTAGAGAGTTAGTTCGTGTAGAGTAGGTCTGAGGAGAGTCACAATATTTATATTTAATTTTGAAATGTTAGTTTGTGTAGAGTCGGACTATGAAGGGTCAGCATATTTTTTATTAATTTTAGAGATTTAGTTTGTGTATAATCGGACTGTGGATAGTCAGAATATTTTTTATTAATTTTAGAGAGTTGGTTCGTGTAGAGTAGGTCTGAGGAGATTCACAATATTTATATTTAATTTTGAAGTGTTAGTTTGTGTAGAGTCGGACTATGAAGGGTCAGAATATTTTTTATTACTTTTAGAGATTTAGTTTGTGTAGAGTCGGACTGTGGATATTTAGAATATTTTTTATTAATTTTAGAGAGTTGGTTCATGTAGAGTTAGTCTGTAATGTATTTTAAAGTTTTTAATTAGTTTTAGAGAGTTAGTTCGTGTAGAGTAGGTCTGAGGAGATTCACAATATTTATATTTAATTTTGAAGTGTTAGTTTGTGTAGAGTCGGACTATGAAGGGTCAGAATATTTTTTATTAATTTTAGAGATTTAGTTTGTGTAGAATCGGACTGTGGATAGTCAGAATAGTTTTTATTAATTTTAGAGAGTTGGTTCATGTAGAGTTAGTCTGTAATGTATTTTAAAGTCTTTAATTAGTTTTAGAGAGTTAGTTCGTGTAGAGTAGGTCTGAGGAGAGTCACAATATTTATATTTAATTTTGAAGTGTTAGTTTGTGTAGAGTCGGACTATGAAGGGTCAGAATATTTTTTATTAATTTTAGAGATTTAGTTTGTGTAGAGTCGGACTATGAAGGGTCAGAATATTTTTTATTACTTTTAGAGATTTAGTTTGTGTAGAGTCGGACTGTGGATATTTAGAATATTTTTTATTAATTTTAAAGAGTTGGTTCATGTAGAGTTAGTCTGTAATGTATTTTAAAGTTTTAAATTAGTTTTAGATAGTTAGTTCGTGTAGAGTAGGTCTGAGGAGATTCACAATATTTATATTTAATTTTGAAGTGTTAGTTTGTTTAGAGTCGGACTATGAAGGGTCAGAATATTTTTTATTAATTTTAGAGATTTAGTTTGTGTAGAGTCGGACTATGAAGGGTCAGAATATTTTTTATTAATTTTAGAGACTTAGTTTGTGTAGAGTCGGACAGTGGATATTCAGAATATTTTTTATAAATTTTATCGATTTGGTTGATGGAGAGTTAGTCTGTAATTTTTTTTAAAGTTTTAATTAATTTTAGAGAGTTTGTTCGTGTAGAGTAGGTCTGAGGAGAGTCACAATATTTATATTTAATTTTGAAGTGTTAGTTTGTGTAGAGTCGGACTATGAAGGGTCAGAATATTTTTTATTAATTTTAGAGATTTAGTTTGTGTAGAATGGGACTGTGGATTGTCAGAATATTTTTTATAAATTTTTTAAGTGGTGGTTCATGTAGAGTCAGTCTGTAAAGTGTTTTTTAAAATCTTTAATTAGTTTTAGAGAGTTAGTTCGTGTAGAGTAGGTCTGAGGAGAGTCACAATATTTATATTTAATTTTGAAGTGTTAGTTTGTGTAGAGTCGGACTATGAAGGGTCAGAATATTTTTTATTAATTTTAGAGATTTAGTTTGTGTAGAATGGGACTGTGGATTGTCAGAATATTTTTTATAAATTTTTTGAGTGTTGGTTCATGTAGAGTCAGTCTGTAAAGTGTTTTAAAATTTTTAATTAGTTTTAGAGTGTTAGTTCGTGTAGAGTAGGTCTAAGGAGAGTCACAATATTTATATTTAATTTTGAAGTGTTAGTTTGTGTAGAGTCAGACTATGAAGGGTCAGAATATTTTTTATAACTTATAGAGATTTAGTTTGTGTAGAGTCGAACTGTGGATTGTCAGAATATTTTTTATTAATTTTAAAGAGTTGGTTCATGTAGAGTTAGTCTGTAATGTATTTTAAAGTTTTAAATTAGTTTTAGACAGTTTGTTCGTGTAGAGTAGGTCTGAGGAGATTCACAATATTTATATTTAATTTTGAAGTGTTAGTTTGTGTAGAGTCGGACTATAAAGGGTCAGAATGTTTTTTATTAATTTTAGAGACTTAGTTTGTGTAGAGTCGGAAAGTGGATATTCAGAATATTTTTTATTAATTTTAGAGAGTTGGTTCATGTAGAGTTAGTCTGTAATGTATTTTAAAGTTTTTAATTAGTTTTAGAGTGTTAGTTCGTGTAGAGTAGGTCTAAGGAAAGTCATAATATTTATATTTAATTTTGAAGTGTTAGTTTGTTTAGAGTCGGACTATGAAGGGTCAGAATATTTTTTATTAATTTTAGAGATTTAGTTTGTGTAGAGTCGGACTATGAAGGGTCAGAATATTTTTTATTAATTTTAGAGACTTAGTTTGTGTAGAGTCGGACAGTGGATATTCAGAATATTTTTTATTAATTTTAGAGAGTTGGTTCATGTAGAGTTAGTCTGTAATGTATTTTAAAGTTTTTAATTAGTTTTAGAGAGTTAGTTCGTGTAGAGTAGGTCTGAGGAGAGTCACAATATTTATATTTAATTTTGAAGTGTTAGTTTGTGTAGAGTCGGACTATGAAGGGTCAGAATATTTTTTATTAATTTTAGAGATTTAGTTTGTGTAGAATGGGACTGTGGATTGTCAGAATATTTTTTATAAATTTTTTGAGTGTTGGTTCATGTAGAGTCAGTCTGTAAAGTGTTTTAAAATCTTTAATTAGTTTTAGAGAGTTAGTTCGTGTAGAGTAGGTCTGAGGAGAGTCACAATATTTATATTTAATTTTGAAGTGTTAGTTTGTGTAGAGTCGGACTATGAAGGGTCAGAATATTTTTTATTAATTTTAGAGATTTAGTTTGTGTAGAATCGGACTGTGGATTGTCAGAATATTTTTTATAATTTTTTGAGTGTTGGTTCATGTAGAGTCAGTCTGTAAAGTGTTTTTAATATTTTTATTTATTTTTTTAGTGTTAGTTCGTGTAGAGTAGGTCTGAGGAGAGTCACAATATTTATATTTAATTTTGAAGTGTTAGTTTGTGTAGAGTCGGACTATGAAGGGTCAGAATATTTTTTATTACTTTTAGAGATTTAGTTTGTGTAGAGTCGGACTGTGGATTGTCAGAATATTTTTTATTAATTTTAAAGAGTTGGTTCATGTAGAGTTAGTCTGTAATGTATTTTAAAGTTTTAAATTAGTTTTAGAGAGTTTGTTCGTGTAGAGTAGGTCTGAGGAGATTCACAATATTTATATTTAATTTTGAAGTGTTAGTTTGTGTAGAGTCGGACTATAAAGGGTCAGAATATTTTTTATTAATTTTAGAGACTTAGTTTGTGTAGAGTCGGAAAGTGGATATTCAGAATATTTTTTATTAATTTTAGAGAGTTGGTTCATGTAGAGTTAGTCTGTAATGTATTTTAAAGTTTTTAATTAGTTTTAGAGTGTTAGTTCGTGTAGAGTAGGTCTAAGGAAAGTCATAATATTTATATTTAATTTTGAAGTGTTAGTTTGTTTAGAGTCGGACTATGAAGGGTCAGAATATTTTTTATTAATTTTAGAGATTTAGTCTGTGTAGAATCGGACTGTGGATAGTCAGAATATTTTTTATTAATTTTAGAGACTTAGTTTGTGTAGAGTCGGACAGTGGATATTCAGAATATTTTTTATTAATTTTAGAGAGTTCGTTCATGTAGAGTTAGTCTGTAATGTATTTTAAAGTTTTTAATTAGTTTTAGAGTGTTAGTTCGTGTAGAGTAGGTCTAAGGAAAGTCATAATATTTATATTTAATTTTGAAGTGTTAGTTTGTGTAGAGTCGGACTATGAAGGGTCAGCATATTTTTTATTAATTTTAGAGATTTAGTTTGTGTATAATCGGACTGTGGATAGTCAGAATATTTTTTATTAATTTTAGAGAGTTGTTCGTGTAGAGTAGGTCTGAGGAGATTCACAATATTTATATTTAATTTTGAAGTGTTAGTTTGTGTAGAGTCGGACTATGAAGGGTCAGAATATTTTTTATTACTTTTAGAGATTTAGTTTGTGTAGAGTCGGACTGTGGATATTTAGAATATTTTTTTATTAATTTAGAGAGTTGGTTCATGTAGAGTTAGTCTGTAATGTATTTTAAAGTTTTTAATTAGTTTTAGAGAGTTAGTTCGTGTAGAGTAGGTCTGAGGAGAGTCACAATATTTATATTTAATTTTGAAATGTTAGTTTGTGTAGAGTCGGACTATGAAGGGTCAGAATATTTTTTATTAATTTTAGAGATTTAGTTTGTGTAGAATCGGACTGTGGATAGTCAGAATATTTTTTATTAATTTTAGAGAGTTGTTCGTGTAGAGTAGGTCTGAGGAGATTCACAATATTTATATTTAATTTTGAAGTGTTAGTTTGTGTAGAGTCGGACTATGAAGGGTCAGAATATTTTTTATTAATTTTAGAGATTTAGTTTGTGTAGAGTCGGACTGTGGATATTCAGAATATTTTTTATTAATTTTAGAGAGTTGGTTCATGTAGAGTTAGTCTGTAATGTATTTTAAAGTTTTTAATTAGTTTTAGAGAGTTAGTTCGTGTAGAGTAGGTCTGAGGAGATTCACAATATTTATATTTAATTTTGAAGTGTTAGTTTGTGTAGAGTCGGACTATGAAGGGTCAGAATATTTTTTATTAATTTTAGAGATTTAGTCTGTGTAGAATCGGACTGTGGATAGTCAGAATATTTTTTATTAATTTTAGAGAGTTGGTTCATATAGAGTTAGTCTGTAATGTATTTTAAAATCTTTAATTAGTTTTAGAGAGTTAGTTCGTGTAGAGTAGGTCTGAGGAGAGTCACAATATTTATATTTAATTTTGAAGTGTTAGTTTGTGTAGAGTCGGACTATGAAGGGTCAGAATATTTTTTATTAATTTTAGAGATTTAGTTTGTGTAGAGTCGGACTATGAAGGGTCAGAATATTTTTTATTACTTTTAGAGATTTAGTTTGTGTAGAGTCGGACTGTGGATATTTAGAATATTTTTTATTAATTTTAAAGAGTTGGTTCATGTAGAGTTAGTCTGTAATGTATTTTAAAGTTTTAAATTAGTTTTAGACAGTTTGTTCGTGTAGAGTAGGTCTGAGGAGATTCACAATATTTATATTTAATTTTGAAGTGTTAGTTTGTGTAGAGTCGGACTATGAAGGGTCAGAATATTTTTTATTAATTTTAGAGATTTAGTTTGTGTAGAGTCGGACTATGAAGGGTCAGAATATTTTTTATTAATTTTAGAGACTTAGTTTGTGTAGAGTCGGACAGTGGATATTCAGAATATTTTTTATTAATTTTAGAGAGTTGGTTCATGTAGAGTTAGTCTGTAATGTATTTTAAAGTTTTAAATTAGTTTTAGAGAGTTTGTTCGTGTAGAGTAGGTCTGAGGAGAGTCACAATATTTATATTTAATTTTGAAGTGTTAGTTTGTGTTGAGTCGGACTATGAAGGGTCAGAATATTTTTTATTAATTTTAGAGATTTAGTTTGTGTAGAATGGGACTGTGGATTGTCAGAATATTTTTTATAAATTTTTTGAGTGTTGGTTCATGTAGAGTCAGTCTGTAAAGTGTTTTAAAATCTTTAATTAGTTTTAGAGAGTTAGTTCGTGTAGAGTAGGTCTGAGGAGAGTCACAATATTTATATTTAATTTTGAAGTGTTAGTTTGTGTAGAGTCGGACTATGAAGGGTCAGAATATTTTTTATTAATTTTAGAGATTTAGTTTGTGTAGAATGGGACTGTGGATTGTCAGAATATTTTTTATAAATTTTTTGAGTGTTGGTTCATGTAGAGTCAGTCTGTAAAGTTTTTTAAAATTTTTAATTAGTTTTAGAGTGTTAGTTCGTGTAGAGTAGGTCTGAGGAGAGTCACAATATTTATATTTAATTTTGAAGTGTTAGTTTGTGTAGAGTCGGACTATGAAGGGTCAGAATATTTTTTATTAATTTTAGAGATTTAGTTTGTGTAGAGTCGGACTGTGGATTGTCAGAATATTTTTTATTAATTTTAAAGAGTTGGTTCATGTAGAGTTAGTCTGTAATGTATTTTAAAGTTTTAAATTAGTTTTAGACAGTTTGTTCGTGTAGAGTAGGTCTGAGGAGATTCACAATATTTATATTTAATTTTGAAGTGTTAGTTTGTGTAGAGTCGGACTATAAAGGGTCAGAATGTTTTTTATTAATTTTAGAGACTTAGTTTGTGTAGAGTCGGAAAGTGGATATTCAGAATATTTTTTATTAATTTTAGAGAGTTGGTTCATGTAGAGTTAGTCTGTAATGTATTTTAAAGTTTTTAATTAGTTTTAGAGTGTTAGTTCGTGTAGAGTAGGTCTAAGGAAAGTCATAATATTTATATTTAATTTTGAAGTGTTAGTTTGTTTAGAGTCGGACTATGAAGGGTCAGAATATTTTTTATTAATTTTAGAGATTTAGTCTGTGTAGAATCGGACTGTGGATAGTCAGAATATTTTTTATTAATTTTAGAGACTTAGTTTGTGTAGAGTCGGACAGTGGATATTCAGAATATTTTTTATTAATTTTAGAGAGTTCGTTCATGTAGAGTTAGTCTGTAATGTATTTTAAAGTTTTTAATTAGTTTTAGAGTGTTAGTTCGTGTAGAGTAGGTCTAAGGAAAGTCATAATATTTATATTTAATTTTGAAGTGTTAGTTTGTGTAGAGTCGGACTATGAAGGGTCAGCATATTTTTTATTAATTTTAGAGATTTAGTTTGTGTATAATCGGACTGTGGATAGTCAGAATATTTTTTATTAATTTTAGAGAGTTGTTCGTGTAGAGTAGGTCTGAGGAGATTCACAATATTTATATTTAATTTTGAAGTGTTAGTTTGTGTAGAGTCGGACTATGAAGGGTCAGAATATTTTTTATTACTTTTAGAGATTTAGTTTGTGTAGAGTCGGACTGTGGATATTTAGAATATTTTTTATTAATTTAGAGAGTTGGTTCATGTAGAGTTAGTCTGTAATGTATTTTAAAGTTTTTAATTAGTTTTAGAGAGTTAGTTCGTGTAGAGTAGGTCTGAGGAGAGTCACAATATTTATATTTAATTTTGAAGTGTTAGTTTGTGTAGAGTCGGACTATGAAGGGTCAGAATATTTTTTATTAATTTTAGAGATTTAGTTTGTGTAGAATCGGACTGTGGATAGTCAGAATATTTTTTATTAATTTTAGAGAGTTGGTTCGTGTAGAGTAGGTCTGAGGAGATTCACAATATTTATATTTAATTTTGAAGTGTTAGTTTGTGTAGAGTCGGACTATGAAGGGTCAGAATATTTTTTATTAATTTTAGAGACTTAGTTTGTGTAGAGTCGGACAGTGGATATTCAGAATATTTTTTATTAATTTTAGAGAGTTGGTTCATGTAGAGTTAGTCTGTAATGTATTTTAAAGTTTTTAATTAGTTTTAGAGAGTTAGTTCGTGTAGAGTAGGTCTGAGGAGATTCACAATATTTATATTTAATTTTGAAGTGTTAGTTTGTGTAGAGTCGGACTATGAAGGGTCAGAATATTTTTTATTAATTTTAGAGATTTAGTTTGTGTAGAATCGGACTGTGGATAGTCAGAATATTTTTTATTAATTTTAGAGAGTTGGTTCATGTAGAGTTAGTCTGTAATGTATTTTAAAGATTTTAATTAGTTTTAGAGTGTTAGTTCGTGTAGAGTAGGTCTGAGGAGAGTCATAATATTTATATTTAATTTTGAAGTGTTAGTTTGTGTAGAGTCGGACTATGAAGGGTCAGAATATTTTTTATTAATTTTAGAGATTTAGTTTGTGTAGAATCGGACTGTGGATAGTCAGAATAGTTTTTATTAATTTTAGAGAGTTGTTCGTGTAGAGTAGGTCTGAGGAGATTCACAATATTTATATTTAATTTTGAAGTGTTAGTTTGTGTAGAGTCGGACTATGAAGGGTCAGAATATTTTTTATTAATTTTAGAGATTTAGTTTGTGTAGAATCGGACTGTGGATAGTCAGAATATTTTTTATTAATTTTAGAGAGTTGGTTCGTGTAGAGTAGGTCTGAGGAGATTCACAATATTTATATTTAATTTTGAAGTGTTAGTTTGTGTAGAGTCGGACTATGAAGGGTCAGAATATTTTTTATTAATTTTAGAGATTTAGTTTGTGTAGAATGGGACTGTGGATTGTCAGAATATTTTTTATTAATTTTAGAGAGTTGGTTCATGTAGAGTTAGTCTGTAATGTATTTTAAAGTTTTTAAATTAGTTTTAGATAGTTAGTTCGTGTAGAGTAGGTCTGAGGAGAGTCACAATATTTATATTTAATTTTGAAGTGTTAGTTTGTGTAGAGTCGGACTATGAAGGGTCAGAATATTTTTTATTAATTTTAGAGATTTAGTTTGTGTAGAATCGGACTGTGGATAGTCAGAATATTTTTTATTAATTTTAGAGAGTTGGTTCATGTAGAGTTAGTCTGTAATGTATTTTAAAGTTTTTAATTAGTTTTAGAGTGTTAGTTCGTGTAGAGTAGGTCTGAGGAGAGTCACAATATTTATATTTAATTTTGAAGTGTTAGTTTGTGTAGAGTCGGACTATGAAGGGTCAGAATATTTTTTATTAATTTTAGAGACTTAGTTTGTGTAGAGTCGGACAGTGGATATTCAGAATATTTTTTATTAATTTTAGAGAGTTGGTTCATGTAGAGTTAGTCTGTAATGTATTTTAAAGTTTTTAATTAGTTTTAGAGTGTTAGTTCGTGTAGAGTAGGTCTGAGGAGAGTCACAATATTTATATTTAATTTTGAAGTGTTAGTTTGTGTAGAGTCGGACTATGAAGGGTCAGAATATTTTTTATTAATTTTAGAGATTTAGTTTGTGTAGAATCGGACTGTGGATAGTCAGAATATTTTTTATTAATTTTAGAGAGTTGGTTCATGTAGAGTCAGTCTGTAATGTATTTTAAAGTTTTTAATTAGTTTTAGAGAGTTAGTTCGTGTAGAGTAGGTCTGAGGAGAGTCACAATATTTATATTTAATTTTGAAGTGTTAGTTTGTGTAGAGTCGGACTATGAAGGGTCAGAATATTTTTTATTAATTTTAGAGATTTAGTTTGTGTAGAATGGGACTGTGGATTGTCAGAATATTTTTTATTAATTTTAAAGAGTTGGTTCATGTAGAGTTAGTCTGTAATGTATTTTAAAGTTTTAAATTAGTTTTAGAGAGTTAGTTCGTGTAGAGTAGGTCTGAAGAGAGTCACAATATTTATATTTAATTTTGAAGTGTTAGTTTGTGTAGAGTCGGACTATAAAGGGTCAGAATATTTTTTATTAATTTTAGAGACTTAGTTTGTGTAGAGTCGGACAGTGGATATTCAGAATATTTTTTATTAATTTTAGAGAGTTGGTTCATGTAGAGTTAGTCTGTAATGTATTTTAAAGTTTTTAATTAGTTTTAGAGAGTTAGTTCGTGTAGAGTAGGTCTGAGGAGAGTCACAATATTTATATTTAATTTTGAAGTGTTAGTTTGTGTAGAGTCGGACTATGAAGGGTCAGAATATTTTTTATTAATTTTAGAGATTTAGTTTGTGTAGAATCGGACTGTGGATAGTCAGAATATTTTTTATTAATTTTAGAGAGTTGGTTCGTGTAGAGTAGGTCTGAGGAGATTCACAATATTTATATTTAATTTTGAAGTGTTAGTTTGTGTAGAGTCGGACTATGAAGGGTCAGAATATTTTTTATTAATTTTAGAGATTTAGTTTGTGTAGAATCGGACTGTGGATAGTCAGAATATTTTTTATTAATTTTAGAGAGTTGGTTCGTGTAGAGTAGGTCTGAGGAGATTCACAATATTTATATTTAATTTTGAAGTGTTAGTTTGTGTAGAGTCGGACTATGAAGGGTCAGAATATTTTTTATTAATTTTAGAGATTTAGTTTGTGTAGAATCGGACTGTGGATAGTCAGAATATTTTTTATTAATTTTAGAGAGTTGGTTCATGTAGAGTTAGTCTGTAATGTATTTTAAAGTTTTTAATTAGTTTTAGAGAGTTAGTTCGTGTAGAGTAGGTCTGAGGAGAGTCACAATATTTATATTTAATTTTGAAGTGTTAGTTTGTGTAGAGTCGGACTATGAAGGGTCAGAATATTTTTTATTAATTTTAGAGATTTAGTTTGTGTAGAGTCGGACAGTGGATATTCAGAATATTTTTTATTAATTTTAGAGAGTTGGTTCATGTAGAGTTAGTCTGTAATGTATTTTAAAGTTTTTAATTAGTTTTAGAGTGTTAGTTCGTGTAGAGTAGGTCTGAGGAGAGTCACAATATTTATATTTAATTTTGAAGTGTTAGTTTGTGTAGAGTCGGACTATGAAGGGTCAGAATATTTTTTATTAATTTTAGAGATTTAGTTTGTGTATAATCGGACTGTGGATAGTCAGAATATTTTTTATTAATTTTAGAGAGTTGGTTTATGTAGAGTCAGTCTGTAATGTATTTTAAAGTTTTTAATTAGTTTTAGAGAGTTAGTTCGTGTAGAGTAGGTCTGAGGAGAGTCACAATATTTATATTTAATTTTGAAGTGTTAGTTTGTGTAGAGTCGGACTATGAAGGGTCAGAATATTTTTTATTAATTTTAGAGATTTAGTTTGTGTAGAATGGGACTGTGGATTGTCAGAATATTTTTTATTAATTTTAAAGAGTTGGTTCATGTAGAGTTAGTCTGTAATGTATTTTAAAGTTTTAAATTAGTTTTAGAGAGTTAGTTCGTGTAGAGTAGGTCTGAAGAGAGTCACAATATTTATATTTAATTTTGAAGTGTTAGTTTGTGTAGAGTCGGACTATAAAGGGTCAGAATATTTTTTATTAATTTTAGAGACTTAGTTTGTGTAGAGTCGGACTGTGGATATTTAGAATATTTTTTATTAATTTAGAGAGTTGGTTCATGTAGAGTTAGTCTGTAATGTATTTTAAAGTTTTAAATTAGTTTTAGAGTGTTACTTCGTGTAGAGTATGTCTAAGGAAAGTCACAATATTTATATTTAATTTTGAAGTGTTAGTTTGTGTAGAGTCGGACTATGAAGGGTCAGAATATTTTTTATTAATTTTGGAGATTTAGTTTGTGTAGAATCGGACTGTGGATAGTCAGAATATTTTTTATTAATTTTAGAGACTTGGTTCGTGTAGAGTAGGTCAGAGGAGATTCACAATATTTATATTTAATTTTGAAGTGTTAGTTTGTGTAGAGTCGGACTATGAAGGGTCAGAATATTTTTTATTACTTTTAGAGATTTAGTTTGTGTAGAGTCGGACTGTGGATTGTCAGAATATTTTTTATTAATTTTAGAGAGTTGGTTCATGTAGAGTTAGTCTGTAATGTATTTTAAAGTTTTTAATTAGTTTTAGAGTGTTAGTTCGTGTAGAGTAGGTCTGAGGAGAGTCACAATATTTATATTTAATTTTGAAGTGTTAGTTTGTGTAGAGTCGGACTATAAAGGGTCAGAATATTTTTTATTAATTTTAGAGACTTAGTTTGTGTAGAGTCGGACTGTGGATATTCAGAATATTTTTTATTAATTTTAGAGAGTTCGTTCATGTAGAGTTAGTCTGTAATGTATTTTAAAGTTTTTAATTAGTTTTAGAGTGTTAGTTCGTGTAGAGTAGGTCTAAGGAAAGTCATAATATTTATATTTAATTTTGAAGTGTTAGTTTGTGTAGAGTCGGACTATGAAGGGTCAGAATATTTTTTATTAATTTTAGAGACTTAGTTTGTGTAGAGTCGGACAGTGGATATTCAGAATATTTTTTATTAATTTTAGAGAGTTGGTTCATGTAGAGTTAGTCTGTAATGTATTTTAAAGTTTTTAATTAGTTTTAGAGTGTTAGTTCGTGTAGAGTAGGTCTGAGGAGAGTCACAATATTTATATTTAATTTTGAAATGTTAGTTTGTGTAGAGTCGGACTATGAAGGGTCAGCATATTTTTTATTAATTTTAGAGATTTAGTTTGTGTATAATCGGACTGTGGATAGTCAGAATATTTTTTATTAATTTTAGAGAGTTGTTCGTGTAGAGTAGGTCTGAGGAGATTCACAATATTTATATTTAATTTTGAAGTGTTAGTTTGTGTAGAGTCGGACTATGAAGGGTCAGAATATTTTTTATTACTTTTAGAGATTTAGTTTGTGTAGAGTCGGACTGTGGATATTTAGAATATTTTTTATTAATTTAGAGAGTTGGTTCATGTAGAGTTAGTCTGTAATGTATTTTAAAGTTTTTAATTAGTTTTAGAGAGTTAGTTCGTGTAGAGTAGGTCTGAGGAGAGTCATAATATTTATATTTAATTTTGAAGTGTTAGTTTGTGTAGAGTCGGACTATGAAGGGTCAGAATATTTTTTATTAATTTTAGAGATTTAGTTTGTGTAGAATCGGACTGTGGATAGTCAGAATATTTTTTATTAATTTTAGAGAGTTGGTTCGTGTAGAGTAGGTCTGAGGAGATTCACAATATTTATATTTAATTTTGAAGTGTTAGTTTGTGTAGAGTCGGACTATGAAGGGTCAGAATATTTTTTATTAATTTTAGAGATTTAGTATGTGTAGAATCGGACTGTGGATAGTCAGAATATTTTTTATTAATTTTAGAGAGTTGGTTCGTGTAGAGTAGGTCTGAGGAGATTCACAATATTTATATTTAATTTTGAAGTGTTAGTTTGTGTAGAGTCGGACTATGAAGGGTCAGAATATTTTTTATTAATTTTAGAGATTTAGTTTGTGTAGAATGGGACTGTGGATTGTCAGAATATTTTTTATTAATTTTAAAGAGTTGGTTCATGTAGAGTTAGTCTGTAATGTATTTTAAAGTTTTAAATTAGTTTTAGATAGTTAGTTTGTGTAGAGTAGGTCTGAAGAGAGTCACAATATTTATATTTAATTTTGAAGTGTTAGTTTGTGTAGAGTCGGACTATAAAGAGTCAGAATAGTTTTTATTAATTTTAGAGACTTAGTTTGTGTAGAGTCGGACAGTGGATATTCAGAATATTTTTTATTAATTTTAGAGAGTTGGTTCATGTAGAGTTAGTCTGTAATGTATTTTAAAGTTTTTAATTAGTTTTAGAGTGTTAGTTCGTGTAGAGTAGGTCTGAGGAGAGTCACAATATTTATATTTAATTTTGAAATGTTAGTTTGTGTAGAGTCGGACTATGAAGGGTCAGCATATTTTTTATTAATTTTAGAGATTTAGTTTGTGTATAATCGGACTGTGGATAGTCAGAATATTTTTTATTAATTTTAGAGAGTTGTTCGTGTAGAGTAGGTCTGAGGAGATTCACAATATTTATATTTAATTTTGAAGTGTTAGTTTGTGTAGAGTCGGACTATGAAGGGTCAGAATATTTTTTATTACTTTTAGAGATTTAGTTTGTGTAGAGTCGGACTGTGGATATTTAGAATATTTTTTATTAATTTTAGAGAGTTGGTTCATGTAGAGTTAGTCTGTAATGTATTTTAAAGTTTTTAATTAGTTTTAGAGAGTTAGTTCGTGTAGAGTAGGTCTGAGGAGAGTCACAATATTTATATTTAATTTTGAAGTGTTAGTTTGTGTAGAGTCGGACTATGAAGGGTCAGAATATTTTTTATTAATTTTAGAGATTTAGTCTGTGTAGAATCGGACTGTGGATAGTCAGAATATTTTTTATTAATTTTAGAGAGTTGGTTCATGTAGAGTTAGTCTGTAATGTATTTTAAAGATTTTAATTAGTTTTAGAGTGTTAGTTCGTGTAGAGTAGGTCTGAGGAGAGTCATAATATTTATATTTAATTTTGAAGTGTTAGTTTGTGTAGAGTCGGACTATGAAGGGTCAGAATATTTTTTATTAATTTTAGAGATTTAGTTTGTGTAGAATGGGACTGTGGATTGTCAGAATATTTTTTATTAATTTTAAAGAGTTGGTTCATGTAGAGTTAGTCTGTAATGTATTTTAAAGTTTTAAATTAGTTTTAGATAGTTAGTTCGTGTAGAGTAGGTCTGAAGAGAGTCACAATATTTATATTTAATTTTGAAGTGTTAGTTTGTGTAGAGTCGGACTATGAAGGGTCAGAATATTTTTTATTAATTTTAGAGATTTAGTTTGTGTAGAATCGGACTGTGGATAGTCAGAATATTTTTTATTAATTTTAGAGAGTTGGTTCATGTAGAGTCAGTCTGTAATGTATTTTAAAGTTTTTAATTAGTTTTAGAGAGTTAGTTCGTGTAGAGTAGGTCTGAGGAGAGTCACAATATTTATATTTAATTTTGAAGTGTTAGTTTGTGTAGAGTCGGACTATGAAGGGTCAGAATATTTTTTATTAATTTTAGAGATTTAGTTTGTGTAGAATCGGACTGTGGATAGTCAGAATATTTTTTATTAATTTTAGAGAGTTGGTTCGTGTAGAGTAGGTCTGAGGAGATTCACAATATTTATATTTAATTTTGAAGTGTTAGTTTGTGTAGAGTCGGACTATGAAGGGTCAGAATATTTTTTATTAATTTTAGAGATTTAGTTTGTGTAGAATGGGACTGTGGATTGTCAGAATATTTTTTATTAATTTTAGAGAGTTGGTTCATGTAGAGTTAGTCTGTAATGTATTTTAAAGTTTTAAATTAGTTTTAGATAGTTAGTTCGTGTAGAGTAGGTCTGAGGAGATTCACAATATTTATATTTAATTTTGAAGTGTTAGTTTGTGTAGAGTCGGACTATAAAGGGTCAGAATATTTTTTATTAATTTTAGAGACTTAGTTTGTGTAGAGTCGGACAGTGGATATTCAGAATATTTTTTATTAATTTTAGAGAGTTGGTTCATGTAGAGTTAGTCTGTAATGTATTTTAAAGTTTTTAATTAGTTTTAGAGTGTTAGTTCGTGTAGAGTAGGTCTGAGGAGATTCACAATATTTATATTTAATTTTGAAGTGTTAGTTTGTGTAGAGTCGGACTATGAAGGGTCAGAATATTTTTTATTAATTTTAGAGATTTAGTCTGTGTAGAATCGGACTGTGGATAGTCAGAATATTTTTTATTAATTTTAGAGAGTTGGTTCATGTAGAGTTAGTCTGTAATGTATTTTAAAGATTTTAATTAGTTTTAGAGAGTTAGTTCGTGTAGAGTAGGTCTGAAGAGAGTCACAATATTTATATTTAATTTTGAAGTGTTAGTTTGTGTAGAGTCGGACTATGAAGGGTCAGAATATTTTTTATTAATTTTAGAGATTTAGTTTTTGTAGAATCGGACTGTGGATAGTCAGAATATTTTTTATTAATTTTAGAGAGTTGGTTCATGTAGAGTTAGTCTGTAATGTATTTTAAAGATTTTAATTAGTTTTAGAGAGTTAGTTCGTGTAGAGTAGGTCTGAAGAGAGTCACAATATTTATATTTAATTTTGAAGTGTTAGTTTGTGTAGAGTCGGACTATGAAGGGTCAGAATATTTTTTATTAATTTTAGAGATTTAGTTTGTGTAGAATGGGACTGTGGATTGTCAGAATATTTTTTATTAATTTTAAAGAGTTGGTTCATGTAGAGTTAGTCTGTAATGTATTTTAAAGTTTTAAATTAGTTTTAGAGAGTTAGTTCGTGTAGAGTAGGTCTGAAGAGAGTCACAATATTTATATTTAATTTTGAAGTGTCAGTTTGTGTAGAGTCGGACTATAAAGGGTCAGAATATTTTTTATTAATTTTAGAGATTTAGTTTGTGTATAATCGGACTGTGGATAGTCAGAATATTTTTTATTAATTTTAGAGAGTTGGTTTATGTAGAGTCAGTCTGTAATGTATTTTAAAGTTTTTAATTAGTTTTAGAGAGTTAGTTCGTGTAGAGTAGGTCTGAGGAGAGTCACAATATTTATATTTAATTTTGAAGTGTTAGTTTGTGTAGAGTCGGACTATGAAGGGTCAGAATATTTTTTATTAATTTTAGAGATTTAGTTTGTGTAGAATGGGACTGTGGATTGTCAGAATATTTTTTATTAATTTTAAAGAGTTGGTTCATGTAGAGTTAGTCTGTAATGTATTTTAAAGTTTTAAATTAGTTTTTGAGAGTTAGTTCGTGTAGAGTAGGTCTGAAGAGAGTCACAATATTTATATTTAATTTTGAAGTGTTAGTTTGTGTAGAGTCGGACTATGAAGGGTCAGAATATTTTTTATTAATTTTAGAGATTTAGTCTGTGTAGAATCGGACTGTGGATAGTCAGAATATTTTTTATTAATTTTAGAGAGTTGGTTCATGTAGAGTTAGTCTGTAATGTATTTTAAAGATTTTAATTAGTTTTAGAGTGTTAGTTCGTGTAGAGTAGGTCTGAGGAGAGTCACAATATTTATATTTAATTTTGAAATGTTAGTTTGTGTAGAGTCGGACTATGAAGGGTCAGAATATTTTTTATTAATTTTAGAGATTTAGTTTGTGTAGAATCGGACTGTGGATAGTCAGAATATTTTTTATTAATTTTAGAGAGTTGGTTCGTGTAGAGTAGGTCTGAGGAGATTCACAATATTTATATTTAATTTTGAAGTGTTAGTTTGTGTAGAGTCGGACTATAAAGAGTCAGAATATTTTTTATTAATTTTAGAGACTTAGTTTGTGTAGAGTCGGACAGTGGATATTCAGAATATTTTTTATTAATTTTAGAGAGTTGGTTCATGTAGAGTTAGTCTGTAATGTATTTTAAAGTTTTTAATTAGTTTTAGAGTGTTAGTTCGTGTAGAGTAGGTCTGAGGAGATTCACAATATTTATATTTAATTTTGAAGTGTTAGTTTGTGTAGAGTCGGACTATGAAGGGTCAGAATATTTTTTATTAATTTTAGAGATTTAGTCTGTGTAGAATCGGACTGTGGATAGTCAGAATATTTTTTATTAATTTTAGAGAGTTGGTTCATGTAGAGTTAGTCTGTAATGTATTTTAAAGATTTTAATTAGTTTTAGAGAGTTAGTTCGTGTAGAGTAGGTCTGAGGAGAGTCACAATATTTATATTTAATTTTGAAGTGTTAGTTTGTGTAGAGTCGGACTATGAAGGGTCAGAATATTTTTTATTAATTTTAGAGATTTAGTTTGTGTAGAATCGGACTGTGGATAGTCAGAATATTTTTTATTAATTTTAGAGAGTTGGTTCATGTAGAGTTAGTCTGTAATGTATTTTAAAGTTTTTAATTAGTTTTAGAGTGTTAGTTCGTGTAGAGTAGGTCTGAGGAGAGTCACAATATTTATATTTAATTTTGAAGTGTTAGTTTGTGTAGAGTCGGACTATGAAGGGTCAGAATATTTTTTATTAATTTTAGAGATTTAGTTTGTGTAGAATGGGACTGTGGATAGTCAGAATATTTTTTATTAATTTTAGAGAGTTGGTTCATGTAGAGTTAGTCTGTAATGTATTTTAAAGTTTTAAATTAGTTTTAGAGAGTTAGTTCGTGTAGAGTAGGTCTGAAGAGAGTCACAATATTTATATTTAATTTTGAAGTGTTAGTTTGTGTAGAGTCGGACTATAAAGGGTCAGAATATTTTTTATTAATTTTAGAGACTTAGTTTGTGTAGAGTCGGACAGTGGATATTCAGAATATTTTTTATTAATTTTAGAGAGTTGGTTCATGTAGAGTTAGTCTGTAATGTATTTTAAAGTTTTTAATTAGTTTTAGAGTGTTAGTTCGTGTAGAGTAGGTCTGAGGAGAGTCACAATATTTATATTTAATTTTGAAGTGTTAGTTTGTGTAGAGTCGGACTATGAAGGGTCAGCATATTTTTTATTAATTTTAGAGATTTAGTTTGTGTATAATCGGACTGTGGATAGTCAGAATATTTTTTATTAATTTTAGAGAGTTGGTTCGTGTAGAGTAGGTCTGAGGAGATTCACAATATTTATATTTAATTTTGAAGTGTTAGTTTGTGTAGAGTCGGACTATGAAGGGTCAGAATATTTTTTATTAATTTTAGAGATTTAGTTTGTGTAGAATCGGACTGTGGATAGTCAGAATATTTTTTATTAATTTTAGAGAGTTGGTTCGTGTAGAGTAGGTCTGAGGAGATTCACAATATTTATATTTAATTTTGAAGTGTTAGTTTGTGTAGAGTCGGACTATGAAGGGTCAGAATATTTTTTATTAATTTTAGAGATTTAGTTTGTGTAGAATCGGACTGTGGATAGTCAGAATATTTTTTATTAATTTTAGAGAGTTGGTTCGTGTAGAGTAGGTCTGAGGAGATTCACAATATTTATATTTAATTTTGAAGTGTTAGTTTGTGTAGAGTCGGACTATGAAGGGTCAGAATATTTTTTATTAATTTTAGAGATTTAGTTTGTGTAGAATCGGACTGTGGATAGTCAGAATATTTTTTATTAATTTTAGAGAGTTGGTTCATGTAGAGTTAGTCTGTAATGTATTTTAAAGTTTTTAATTAGTTTTAGAGAGTTAGTTCGTGTAGAGTAGGTCTGAAGAGAGTCACAATATTTATATTTAATTTTGAAGTGTTAGTTTGTGTAGAGTCGGACTATAAAGGGTCAGAATATTTTTTATTAATTTTAGAGACTTAGTTTGTGTAGAGTCGGACAGTGGATATTCAGAATATTTTTTATTAATTTTAGAGAGTTGGTTCATGTAGAGTTAGTCTGTAATGTATTTTAAAGTTTTTAATTAGTTTTAGAGTGTTAGTTCGTGTAGAGTAGGTCTGAGGAGAGTCACAATATTTATATTTAATTTTGAAGTGTTAGTTTGTGTAGAGTCGGACTATGAAGGGTCAGAATATTTTTTATTAATTTTAGAGATTTAGTTTGTGTAGAATCGGACTGTGGATAGTCAGAATATTTTTTATTAATTTTAGAGAGTTGGTTCATGTAGAGTCAGTCTGTAATGTATTTTAAAGTTTTTAATTAGTTTTAGAGAGTTAGTTCGTGTAGAGTAGGTCTGAGGAGAGTCACAATATTTATATTTAATTTTGAAGTGTTAGTTTGTGTAGAGTCGGACTATGAAGGGTCAGAATATTTTTTATTAATTTTAGAGATTTAGTTTGTGTAGAATGGGACTGTGGATTGTCAGAATATTTTTTATTAATTTTAAAGAGTTGGTTCATGTAGAGTTAGTCTGTAATGTATTTTAAAGTTTTTAATTAGTTTTAGAGAGTTAGTTCGTGTAGAGTAGGTCTGAAGAGAGTCACAATATTTATATTTAATTTTGAAGTGTTAGTTTGTGTAGAGTCGGACTATAAAGGGTCAGAATATTTTTTATTAATTTTAGAGACTTAGTTTGTGTAGAGTCGGACAGTGGATATTCAGAATATTTTTTATTAATTTTAGAGAGTTGGTTCATGTAGAGTTAGTCTGTAATGTATTTTAAAGTTTTTAATTAGTTTTAGAGTGTTAGTTCGTGTAGAGTAGGTCTGAGGAGAGTCACAATATTTATATTTAATTTTGAAGTGTTAGTTTGTGTAGAGTCGGACTATGAAGGGTCAGAATATTTTTTATTAATTTTAGAGATTTAGTTTGTGTATAATCGGACTGTGGATAGTCAGAATATTTTTTATTAATTTTAGAGAGTTGGTTCGTGTAGAGTAGGTCTGAGGAGATTCACAATATTTATATTTAATTTTGAAGTGTTAGTTTGTGTAGAGTCGGACTATGAAGGGTCAGAATATTTTTTATTAATTTTAGAGATTTAGTTTGTGTAGAATCGGACTGTGGATAGTCAGAATATTTTTTATTAATTTTAGAGAGTTGGTTCGTGTAGAGTAGGTCTGAGGAGATTCACAATATTTATATTTAATTTTGAAGTGTTAGTTTGTGTAGAGTCGGACTATGAAGGGTCAGAATATTTTTTATTAATTTTAGAGATTTAGTTTGTGTAGAGTCGGACTGTGGATATTCAGAATATTTTTTATTAATTTTTAGAGAGTTGGTTCATGTAGAGTTAGTCTGTAATGTATTTTAAAGTTTTTAATTAGTTTTAGAGTGTTAGTTCGTGTAGAGTAGGTCTGAGGAGATTCACAATATTTATATTTAATTTTGAAGTGTTAGTTTGTGTAGAGTCGGACTATGAAGGGTCAGAATATTTTTTATTAATTTTAGAGACTTAGTTTGTGTAGAGTCGGACAGTGGATATTCAGAATATTTTTTATTAATTTTAGAGAGTTGGTTCATGTAGAGTTAGTCTGTAATGTATTTTAAAGTTTTTAATTAGTTTTAGAGTGTTAGTTCGTGTAGAGTAGGTCTGAGGAGATTCACAATATTTATATTTAATTTTGAAGTGTTAGTTTGTGTAGAGTCGGACTATGAAGGGTCAGAATATTTTTTATTAATTTTAGAGATTTAGTTTGTGTAGAATCGGACTGTGGATAGTCAGAATATTTTTTATTAATTTTAGAGAGTTGGTTCATGTAGAGTTAGTCTGTAATGTATTTTAAAGATTTTAATTAGTTTTAGAGAGTTAGTTCGTGTAGAGTAGGTCTGAAGAGAGTCACAATATTTATATTTAATTTTGAAGTGTTAGTTTGTGTAGAGTCGGACTATGAAGGGTCAGAATATTTTTTATTAATTTTAGAGATTTAGTCTGTGTAGAATCGGACTGTGGATAGTCAGAATATTTTTTATTAATTTTAGAGAGTTGGTTCATGTAGAGTTAGTCTGTAATGTATTTTAAAGATTTTAATTAGTTTTAGAGAGTTAGTTCGTGTAGAGTAGGTCTGAAGAGAGTCACAATATTTATATTTAATTTTGAAGTGTTAGTTTGTGTAGAGTCGGACTATAAAGAGTCAGAATATTTTTTATTAATTTTAGAGACTTAGTTTGTGTAGAGTCGGACAGTGGATATTCAGAATATTTTTTATTAATTTTAGAGAGTTGGTTCATGTAGAGTTAGTCTGTAATGTATTTTAAAGTTTTTAATTAGTTTTAGAGTGTTAGTTCGTGTAGAGTAGGTCTGAGGAGAGTCACAATATTTATATTTAATTTTGAAGTGTTAGTTTGTGTAGAGTCGGACTATGAAGGGTCAGCATATTTTTTATTAATTTTAGAGATTTAGTTTGTGTATAATCGGACTGTGGATAGTCAGAATATTTTTTATTAATTTTAGAGAGTTGGTTTATGTAGAGTCAGTCTGTAATGTATTTTAAAGTTTTTAATTAGTTTTAGAGAGTTAGTTCGTGTAGAGTAGGTCTGAGGAGAGTCACAATATTTATATTTAATTTTGAAGTGTTAGTTTGTGTAGAGTCGGACTATGAAGGGTCAGAATATTTTTTATTAATTTTAGAGATTTAGTTTGTGTATAATGGGACTGTGGATTGTCAGAATATTTTTTATTAATTTTAGAGAGTTGGTTTATGTAGAGTCAGTCTGTAATGTATTTTAAAGTTTTTAATTAGTTTTAGAGAGTTAGTTCGTGTAGAGTAGGTCTGAGGAGAGTCACAATATTTATATTTAATTTTGAAGTGTTAGTTTGTGTAGAGTCGGACTATGAAGGGTCAGAATATTTTTTATTACTTTTAGAGATTTAGTTTGTGTAGAGTCGGACTGTGGATTGTCAGAATATTTTTTATTAATTTTAGAGAGTTGGTTCATGTAGAGTTAGTCTGTAATGTATTTTAAAGTTTTTAATTAGTTTTAGAGAGTTAGTTCGTGTAGAGTAGGTCTGAGGAGAGTCACAATATTTATATTTAATTTTGAAGTGTTAGTTTGTGTAGAGTCGGACTATGAAGGGTCAGAATATTTTTTATTAATTTTAGAGACTTAGTTTGTGTAGAGTCGGACAGTGGATATTCAGAATATTTTTTATTAATTTTAGAGAGTTGGTTCATGTAGAGTTAGTCTGTAATGTATTTTAAAGTTTTTAATTAGTTTTAGAGTGTTAGTTCGTGTAGAGTAGGTCTGAGGAGATTCACAATATTTATATTTAATTTTGAAGTGTTAGTTTGTGTAGAGTCGGACTATGAAGGGTCAGAATATTTTTTATTAATTTTAGAGATTTAGTCTGTGTAGAATCGGACTGTGGATAGTCAGAATATTTTTTATTAATTTTAGAGAGTTGGTTCATGTAGAGTTAGTCTGTAATGTATTTTAAAGATTTTAATTAGTTTTAGAGAGTTAGTTCGTGTAGAGTAGGTCTGAAGAGAGTCACAATATTTATATTTAATTTTGAAGTGTTAGTTTGTGTAGAGTCGGACTATGAAGGGTCAGAATATTTTTTATTAATTTTAGAGATTTAGTCTGTGTAGAATCGGACTGTGGATAGTCAGAATATTTTTTATTAATTTTAGAGAGTTGGTTCATGTAGAGTTAGTCTGTAATGTATTTTAAAGATTTTAATTAGTTTTAGAGAGTTAGTTCGTGTAGAGTAGGTCTGAAGAGAGTCACAATATTTATATTTAATTTTGAAGTGTTAGTTTGTGTAGAGTCGGACTATAAAGAGTCAGAATATTTTTTATTAATTTTAGAGACTTAGTTTGTGTAGAGTCGGACAGTGGATATTCAGAATATTTTTTATTAATTTTAGAGAGTTGGTTCATGTAGAGTTAGTCTGTAATGTATTTTAAAGTTTTTAATTAGTTTTAGAGTGTTAGTTCGTGTAGAGTAGGTCTGAGGAGAGTCACAATATTTATATTTAATTTTGAAGTGTTAGTTTGTGTAGAGTCGGACTATGAAGGGTCAGCATATTTTTTATTAATTTTAGAGATTTAGTTTGTGTATAATCGGACTGTGGATAGTCAGAATATTTTTTATTAATTTTAGAGAGTTGGTTTATGTAGAGTCAGTCTGTAATGTATTTTAAAGTTTTTAATTAGTTTTAGAGAGTTAGTTCGTGTAGAGTAGGTCTGAGGAGAGTCACAATATTTATATTTAATTTTGAAGTGTTAGTTTGTGTAGAGTCGGACTATGAAGGGTCAGAATATTTTTTATTAATTTTAGAGATTTAGTTTGTGTATAATGGGACTGTGGATTGTCAGAATATTTTTTATTAATTTTAGAGAGTTGGTTTATGTAGAGTCAGTCTGTAATGTATTTTAAAGTTTTTAATTAGTTTTAGAGAGTTAGTTCGTGTAGAGTAGGTCTGAGGAGAGTCACAATATTTATATTTAATTTTGAAGTGTTAGTTTGTGTGGAGTCGGACTATGAAGGGTCAGAATATTTTTTTATTAATTTTAGAGATTTAGTTTGTGTAGAATGGGGCTGTGGTTTGTCAGAATATTTTTTATTAATTTTAGAGAGTTGGTTCATGTAGAGTTAGTCTGTAATGTATTTTAAAGTTTTAAATTAGTTTTTGAGAGTTAGTTCGTGTAGAGTAGGTCTGAAGAGAGTCACAATATTTATATTTAATTTTGAAGTGTTAGTTTGTGTAGAGTCGGACTATAAAGGGTCAGAATATTTTTTATTAATTTTAGAGACTTAGTTTGTGTAGAGTCGGACAGTGGATATTCAGAATATTTTTTATTAATTTTAGAGAGTTGGTTCATGTAGAGTTAGTCTGTAATGTATTTTAAAGTTTTTAATTAGTTTTAGAGTGTTAGTTCGTGTAGAGTAGGTCTGAGGAGAGTCACAATATTTATATTTAATTTTGAAGTGTTAGTTTGTGTAGAGTCGGACTATGAAGAGTCAGCATATTGTTTATTAATTTTAGAGATTTAGTTTGAGTATAATCGGACTGTGGATAGTCAGAATATTTTTTATTAATTTTAGAGACTTGGTTCGTGTAGAGTAGGTCAGAGGAGATTCACAATATTTATATTTAATTTTGAAGTGTTAGTTTGTGTAGAGTCGGACTATGAAGGGTCAGAATATTTTTTATTACTTTTAGAGATTTAGTTTGTGTAGAGTCGGACTGTGGATTGTCAGAATATTTTTTATTAATTTTAGAGAGTTGGTTCATGTAGAGTTAGTCTGTAATGTATTTTAAAGTTTTTAATTAGTTTTAGAGAGTTAGTTCGTGTAGAGTAGGTCTGAGGAGAGTCACAATATTTATATTTAATTTTGAAGTGTTAGTTTGTGTAGAGTCGGACTATGAAGGGTCAGAATATTTTTTATTAATTTTAGAGACTTAGTTTGTGTAGAGTCGGACTGTGGATTATCAGAATATTTTTTATTAATTTTAGAGAGTTGGTTCATGTAGAGTTAAACTTTAATGTATTTTAAAGTTTTAAATTAGTTTTAGAGAGTTAGTTCGTGTAGAGAAGGTCGGGGTGGTAGCGATTCTACGCAAATAAACCCTACAAAATAAATTCCTACACAATTAACTCTACACCAGGAAATTGTACACAATACATTTAATAAATTTGATTAATTCTACGTAAATAAATTCTACAGAAAAAAGTCCTACACATTAGAATTAAATAGAACAAAATATATCATTAAAATCTTTTAATTCTACACGATTAAATACTACATCAGAAAATTTGACACAGTTTATTTTAATTAAAATAAAATTCTAATAATCATTTTTTTATTTTAAATTATAATTCTACGCAGTCAAATTGTACACCAGAAAACTTTACACATTTGAAAAATATTGATTAAATTAACTTTTAAAAAATTCTAAATAAATAAATTCTACAAATAAATATTCTACACAATAATAATACTAAATAAAATGTAACTTTAAATAAAATTTATTTAATTTTGCACGGTTAAATATTACATTAAAAAATTCTACACAATGTATTTTTAAACGAAGAAAAATACGAATTATTTTTTCAATTTAATTTTTAATTCTCCACACTTAAATTGGACCCCAGAAAACTCTACACATTGGAAAAATATTGATTAAATTAAGTTTAAAAAAATTCTAAATAAAGAAATTCTACAAATAAATACTCTACACATTAGAACTAAATAAAATGTAACTTTAAATAAAATTTATTTAATTTTGCACGGTTAAATACTACATAAAAAAATTCTACGCAATATAACGAAAAAAATAACAATTATTTTTTAAATTAAATTTTTAATATTCTGCACAGTTAAATTGAAAACAAAAAAACTTGACACAATGAAATAATTTTTTTAAGAAATTTTAAAACTAGTCAAATATATTCTTCAAAAAAAAACTCTACACATTCAAATAAAATAAATATAAAGTTTTTAATCTAATTTGTTTAATTCTAAACAATTAAATTCTATATCAGGAAATTGTACACAAATTATTTTTAAGTAAGGAAAAATATTTTCTTTATTTTTTTAATTTAAATTTTAACCCTATACATTTTAATTCAACTCTGGAAAACTCTACAAAATAAAACTCAACACAAAAATTTTTGGCAACAAATATATTATATTATATTATATTATATTATATTATATTATATTATATTATATTATACTATATTATATTATATTATATTATATTATATTATATTATATTATATTATATTATATTATATTATATTATATTATATTATATTATATTATATTATATTATATTATATTATATTATATTATATTATTATTATATATTATTATTATTATTAATTAAATGAATTCATTTGTAGAGTTTCTTTGTGTTTAATTTAATTGCGTAGAGTTAAAAAAATAATTCCATCTTATCTAAAAATAATATGCGAAGACTTTAAAGCTCATTTGTGTAGAGTTTTCCAGAGTTGAATTAAAATGTATAGGGTTAAAAATTAAATTAAAAAAATAAATAAAATATTTTTCCTTGCTTAAAAATAATTTGTGTACAATTTTCTGATATAGAATTTAATTGTGTAGAATTAAACAAATTAGATTAAAAACTTTATATTTATTTTATTTGAATGTGTAGAGTTTTTTTTTAAGAATATGTTTGACTAGTTTTAAAATTTCTTTAAAAAATTATTTCATTGTGTCAAGTTTTTTGGTTTTCAATTTAACTGTGCAGAATATTAAAAATTTAATTTAAAAAATAATTGTTATTTTTTTCGTTTTATTCCGTAGAATTTTTTTATGTAGTATTTAACCGTGCAAAATTAAATAAATTTTATTAAAAGTTACATTTTATTTAGTTCTAGTGTGTAGAGTATTTATTTGTAGAATTTCTTTATTTAGAATTTTTTTAAACTTAATTTAATCAATATTTTTCCAATGTGTAGAGTTTTCTGGGGTCCAATTTAAGTGTGGATAATTAAAAATTAAATTGAAAAAATAATTCGTATTTTTCTTCGTTTAAAAATACATTGTGTAGAATTTTTTAATGTAGTATTTAACCGTGCAAAATTAAATAAATTTTATTTAAAGTTACATTTTATTTAGTATTATTATTGTGTAGAATATTTATTTATAGAATTTATTTATTTAGAATTTTTTAAAAGTTAATTTAATCAATATTTTTCAAATGTGTAAAGTTTTCTGGTGTACAATTTGACTGCGTAGAATTATAATTTAAAATAAAAAAATGATTATTAGAATTTTATTTTAATTAAAATAAACTGTGTCAAATTTTCTGATGTAGTATTTAATCGTGTAGAATTAAAAGATTTTAATGATATATTTTGTTCTATTTAATTCTAATGTGTAGGACTTTTTTCTGTAGAATTTATTTACGTAGAATTAATCAAATTTATTAAATGTATTGTGTACAATTTCCTGGTGTAGAGTTAATTGTGTAGGAATTTATTTTGTAGGGTTTATTTGCGTAGAATCGCTACCACCCCGAGAAGGTCTAAGGAGAGTCACAATATTTTTATTTAATTTTAATGTGTTAGTTTGTGTAGAGTCGGACTATGAAGGGTCAGAATATTTTTTATAAATTTTAGAGAGTTGGTTCATGTAGAGTCAGTCTGTAAAGTGTTTTAAAATTTTTAATTAGTTTTAGAGAGTTAGGTTCGTGTAGAGAAGGTCTGAGAAGAGTAACAATATTTTTATTTAATTTTAAAGTGTTAGTTTGTGTAGAGTCGGACTATGAAGGGTCAGAATATTTTTTATTACTTTTAGAGATTTAGTTTGTGTTGAGTCGGACTGTAGATAGTCAGAATATTTTTTATTAGTTTTAGAGAGTTGGTTCATGTAGAGTCAGTCTGTAATGTATTTTAAAGTTTTTAATTAGTTTAAGAGAGTTAGTTCGTGTAGAGTAGGTCTAAGGAGAGTCACAATATTTTTATTTAATTTTAATGTGTTAGTTTGTGTAGAGTCGGACTATGAAGGGTCAGAATATTTTTTATTAATTTTAGAGATTTAGTTTTTGTAGAGTCGGACTGTGAATGTTCAGAATATTTTTTATTAATTTTAGAGAGTTGGTTCATGTAGAGTTAGTCTGTCATGTATTTTAAAGTTTTTAATTAGTTTTAGAGAGTTAGGTTCGTGTAGAGAAGGTCTGAGGAGAGTAACAATATTTTTATTTAATTTTAAAGTGTTAGTTTGTGTAGAGTCGGACTATGAAGGGTCAGAATATTTTTTATTACTTTTAGAGATTTAGTTTGTGTTGAGTCGGACTGTAGATAGTCAGAATATTTTTTATTAATTTTAGAGAGTTGGTTCATGTAGAGTCAGTCTGTAATGTATTTTAAAGTTTTTAATTAGTTTTAGAGAGTTAGTTCGTGTAGAGTAGGTCTGAGAAGAGTCACAATATTTATATTTAATTTTGAAGTGTTTAGTTTGTGTAGAGTCGGACTATGAAGGGTCAGAATATTTTTTATTAATTTTAGAGATTTAGTTTTTTGTAGAGTCGGACTGTGAATATTCAGAATATTTTTTATTAATTTTAGAGAGTTGGTTCATGTAGAGTTAGTCTGTCATGTATTTTAAAGTTTTTAATTAGTTTTAGAGACTTAGTTCGTGTAGAGTAGGTCTGAGGAGAGCCATAATATTTATATTTAATTTTGAAGTGTTAGTTTGTGTAGAGTCGGACTATGAAGGGTCAGAAAATTTTTTATTAATTTTAGAGAGTTGGTTCGTGTAGAGTAGGTCTGAGGAGATTCACAATATTTATATTTAATTTTGAAGTGTTAGTTTGTGTAGAGTCGGACTATAAAGGGTCAGAATATTTTTATTACTTTTAGAGATTTAGTTTGTGTAGAATCGGACTGTGGACGGTCAGAATAGTTTTCATTAATTTTAGAGAGTTGGTTCATGTAGAGTTAGTCAGTAATGTTTTTAAAAGTTTTTAATTAGTTTTAGAGAGTTAGTTCGTGTAGAGTAGGTCTGAGGAGAGTCACAATATTTATATTTAATTTTGAAGTGTTAGTTTGTGTAGAGTCGGACTATTAAGGGTCGGAATATTTTTTATTAATTTGAGAGATTTAGTTTTTGTAGAGTCGGACTGTGGATATTCAGAATATTTTTTATTAATTTTAGAGAGTTGGTTCATGTAGAGTTAGTCTGTAATGTATATTTAAAGTTTTTAATTAGTTTTAGAGAGTTAGTTCGCGTAGAGTAGGTCTGAGGAGAGTCACAATATTTATATTTAATTTTGAAGTGTTAGTTTGTGTAGAGTCGGACTATGAAGGGTCAGAATATTTTTTATTACTTTTAGAGATTTAGTTTGTGTAGAGTCGGACTGTGGATTGTCAGAATATTTTTTATTAATTTTAGAGAGTTGGTTCATGTAGAGTTAGTCTGTAATGTTTTTTAAAGTTTTTAATTAGTTTTAGAGAGTTAGTTCGTGTAGAGTAGGTCTGAGGAGAGTCACAATATTTATATTTAATTTTGAAGTGTTAGTTTGTGTAGAGTCGGACTATGAAGGGTCAAAATATTTTTTATTAATTTTAGAGATTTAGTTTTTGTAGAGTCGGACTGTGGATATTCAGAATATTTTTTATTAATTTTAGAGAGTTGGTTCATGTAGAGAAGGTCTGAGGAGAGTAACAATATTTTTATTTAATTTTGAAGTGTTAGTTTGTGTAGAGTCGGACCATGAAGGGTCAGAATATTTTTTATTAATTTTAGAGATTTAATTTGTGTAGAATGGGACTGTGGATAGTCAGAATATTTTTTATAAATTTTAGAGAGTTGGTTCATGTAGAGTCAGTCTGTAAAGTGTTTTAAAATTTTTAATTAGTTTAGAGAGTTAGGTTCGTGTAGAGAAGGTCTGAGGAGAGTAACAATATTTTTATTTAATTTTAAAGTGTTAGTTTGTGTAGAGTCGGACTATGAAGGGTCAGAATATTTTTTATTACTTTTAGAGATTTAGTTTGTGTAGAGTCGGACTATGAAGGGTCAGAATATTTTTTATAAATTTTAGAGAGTTGGTTCATGTAGAGTCAGTCTGTAAAGTGTTTTAAAATTTTTAATTAGTTTTAGAGAGTTAGGTTCGTGTAGAGAAGGTCTGAGGAGAGTAACAATATTTTTATTTAATTTTAAAGTGTTAGTTTGTGTAGAGTCGGACTATGAAGGGTCAGAATATTTTTTATTACTTTTAGAGATTTAGTTTGTGTTGAGTCGGACTGTAGATAGTCAGAATATTTTTTATTAATTTTAGAGAGTTGGTTCATGTAGAGTCAGTCTGTAATGTATTTTAAAGTTTTTAATTAGTTTTAGAGAGTTAGTTCGTGTAGAGTAGGTCTGAGAAGAGTCACAATATTTATATTTAATTTTGAAGTGTTAGTTTGTGTAGAGTCGGACTATGAAGGGTCAGAATATTTTTTATTAATTTTAGAGATTTAGTTTTTGTAGAGGCGGACTGTGAATATTCAGAATATTTTTTATTAATTTTAGAGAGTTGGTTCATGTAGAGTTAGTCTGTCATGTATTTTAAAGTTTTTAATTAGTTTTAGAGACTTAGTTCGTGTAGAGTAGGTCTGAGGAGAGTCATAATATTTATATTTAATTTTGAAGTGTTAGTTTGTGTAGAGTCGGACTATGAAGGGTCAGAATATTTTTTATTAATTTTAGAGATTTAGTTTGTGTAGAATCGGACTGTGGATAGTCAGAAAATTTTTTATTAATTTTAGAGAGTTGGTTCGTGTAGAGTAGGTCTGAGGAGATTCACAATATTTATATTTGATTTTGAAGTGTTAGTTTGTGTAGAGTCGGACTATAAAGGGTCAGAATATTTTTATTACTTTTAGAGATTTAGTTTGTGTAGAATCGGACTGTGGACGGTCAGAATAGTTTTCATCAATTTTAGAGAGTTGGTTCATGTAGAATTAGTCTGTAATGTTTTTAAAAGTTTTTAATTAGTTTTAGAGAGTTAGTTCGTGTAGAGTAGGTCTGAGGAGAGTCACAATATTTATATTTAATTTTGAAGTGTTAGTTTGTGTAGAGTCGGACTATTAAGGGTCGGAATATTTTTTATTAATTTTAGAGATTTAGTTTTTGTAGAGTCAGACTGTGGATATTCAGAATATTTTTTATTAATTTTAGAGAGTTGGTTCATGTAGAGTTAGTCTGTAATGTATTTTAAAGTTTTTAATTAGTTTTAGAGAGTTAGTTCGCGTAGAGTAGGTCTGAGGAGAGTCACAGTATTTATATTTAATTTTGAAGTGTTAGTTTGTGTAGAGTCGGACTATAAAGGGTCAGAATATTTTTATTACTTTTAGAGATTTAGTTTGTGTAGAATCGGACTGTGGATTGTCAGAATATTTTTTATTAATTTTAGAGAGTTGGTTCATGTAGAGTTAGTCTGTAATGTATTTTAAAGTTTTTAATCAGTTTTAGAGAGTTAGTTCGTGTAGAGTAGGTCTGAGGAGAGTCACAATATTTATATTTAATTTTGAAGTGTTAGTTTGTGTAGAGTCGGACTATGAAGTGTCAGAATATTTTTTATTAATTTTAGAGATTTAGTTTTCGTAGAGTCGGACAGTGGATATTCAGAATATTTTTTATTAATTTTAGAGAGTTGGTTCATGTTGAGTTAGTCTGTCATGTATTTTAAAGTTTTTAATTAGTTTTAGAGAGTTAGTTCGTGTAGAGTAGGTCTGAGAAGAGTCACAATATTTATATTTAATTTTGAAGTGTTAGTTTGTGTAGAGTCGGACTATGAAGGGTCAGAATATTTTTTATTAATTTTAGAGATTTAGTTTTTGTAGAGTCGGACTGTGGATATTCAGAATATTTTTTATTAATTTTAGAGAGTTGGTTCATGTAGAGTTAGTCTGTCATGTATTTTAAAGTTTTTAATTAGTTTTAGAGTCTTAGTTCGTGTAGAGTAGGTCTGAGGAGAGTCATAATATTTATATTTAATTTTGAAGTGTTAGTTTGTGTAGAGTCGGACTATGAAGGGTCAAAATATTTTTTATTAATTTTAGAGATTTAGTTTGTGTAGAATCGGACTGTGGATAGTCAGAAATTTTTTAATTAATTTTAGAGAGTTGGTTCGTGTAGAGAAGGTCTGAGGAGAGTAACAATATTTTTATTTAATTTTAAAGTGTTAGTTTGTGTAGAGTGGGACTATGAAGGGTCAGAATATTTTTTATTACTTTTAGAGATTTAGTTTGTGTTGAGTCGGACTGTAGATAGTCAGAATATTTTTTATTAATTTTAGAGAGTTGGTTCATGTAGAGTCAGTCTGTAATGTATTTTAAAGTTTTTAATTAGTTTTAGAGAGTTAGTTCCTGTAGAGAAGGTCTGAGAAGAGTCACAATATTTATATTTAATTTTGAAGTGTTAGTTTGTGTAGAGTCGGACTATGAAGGGTCAGAATATTTTTTATTAATTTTAGAGATTTAGTTTTTGTAGAGTCGGACTGTGGATATTCAGAATATTTTTTTATTAATTTTAGAGAGTTGGTTCATGTAGAGTTAGTCTGTAATGTATTTTAAAGTTTTTAATTAGTTTTAGAGAGTTAGTTCGTGTAGAGTAGGTCTGAGGAGAGTCACAATATTTATATTTAATTTTGAAGTGTTAGTTTGTCTAGAGTCGGACTATGAAGGGTCAGAATATTTTTTATTACTTTTAGAGATTTAGTTTGTGTAGAGTCGGACTGCGGATTGTCAGAATATTTTTTATTAATTTTAGAGAGTTGGTTCATGTAGAGTTAGTCTGTAATGTATTTTAAAGTTTTTAATTGGTTTTAGAGAGTTCGTTCGTGTAGAGTAGGTCTGAGGAGAGTCACAATATTTATATTTAATTTTGAAGTGTTAGTTTGTGTAGCGTCGGACTATCAAGGGTCAAAATATTTTTTATTAATTTTAGAGATTTAGTTTTTGTAGAGTCGGACTGTGGATATTCAGAATATTTTTTATTAATTTTAGAGAGTTGGTTCATGTAGAGTTAGTCTGTCATGTATTTTAAAATTTTTAATTAGTTTTAGAGAGTTAGTTCGTGTAGAGTAGGTCTGAGGAGAGTCATAATATTTATATTTAATTTTGTAGTGTTAGTTTGTGTAGAGTCGGACTACGAAGGGTCAGAATATTTTTTATTAATTTTAGAGACTTAGTTTGTGTAGAGTCGGACAGTGGATATTCAGAATATTTTTTATTAATTTTAGAGAGTTGGTTCATGTAGAGTTAGTCTGTAATGTATTTTAAAGTTTTTAATTAGTTTTATAGTGTTAGTTCGTGTAGAGTAGGTCTGAGGAGAGTCATAATATTTATATTTAATTTTGAAGGTTTAGTTTATGTAGAGTCGGACTATGAAGGGTCAGAATATTTTTTATTAATTTTAGAGATTTAGTTTGTGTAGAATGGGACTGTGGATTGTCAGAAAATTTTTAATAAATTTTAGAGAGTTTGTTCGTGTAGAGTAGGTCTGAGGAGAGTCACAATATTTATATTTAATTTTGAAGTGTTAGTTTGTGTAGAGTCTGTTACGGTATAACCTCACAGAGTCAAAATAATGTAAATAAAAAAAAAATAATTTCATTAAAATTAAAATCTAGTTGAATAATTTCTAAAATTTCTCGCGAATAATATAGTTGAAGGGTGATATCCTTAGATATCACTAAGCATAAGCTGAGTCAACACCGCAACGGAAACGAAGTTGGCTTACTTGAGCATATTTCCTTATAACTAACAAAAGGTTAGTTAACAGAAATTTTATGAATTTCAGGAAATCATCGAACATTGTAGAATTTACTTGCGGATATCCTTGGATATCCTATATAATTTAGTTTTAAATTTTATAGAAATGACATGTGAATATCCTAGGATACCCACTTACTTTAATTTAAATATCGCAGAAATTATATGTGGATGTTTTAAAATACCCCACATATTTTGATTTTAATTTCATAAGAATTACATGTGGATATCCTGGGATATCCCATAGAATTTAAGTTTGATTATTATGAAGATTGCCTGTGAGTGTAGTTAAATATCCTACATGTTTTAATTTTAAATATAATAGGAATCACACATAGGTATCCTGAGATATCCTATATATCTTAGTTTAAATACTATTGGAATGGCATGTGGATATCCTGGGATATCCCGTATATTTCAGTTCAAATATTATGGGAATGACATGTGGATATTATTAAATATCCTACATGTTTTAGTTTGGTATTATAAGAATTGCTCGTGGATATCCTTGGATATTCCATTTACTTTGGTTTAAATGTTGTGCGTATTGTGTATGGATATCCTTGGATACCTTATTTATTTTGGTTCAGGTATTACTTGTATTTGTATATGGATATCCTTGGATATCCCACTTATTATAGTTTAAATATTATCCGCATTTATATACGGATATCATTGGATATCCCATTTATTTCAGTTAAATGTTGCACGCATTTATATATGGATATCCTTGGATATCCCATTTATTTCAGTTAAATGTTGCACGCATTTATATATGGATATCCTTGGATATTGTATTCATTTTAACTTGAATACTGTATAAATTTGAATATGGATATCCTTGGATGTTTCGTTTATTTTATTCGAGTATTGTAGGATTGTTTGTGGATGTTTTGTATAATGATGCAAGAGTTCAGACATATAGAGATTGTTATCACCAGAATATTAAATGATCGGATATTTAGTGTTATCTGGAATTTTCGCAAGTGTGAACATGTTTGGAAATTTGTATGTCAAAATACGCGTGAAATATTACAAAAGTAAAAGAATTTTTTTACCTCGAAAATTTTAATGCTAATTAATAAAAGAAAATAATCATCTGATTGTACATCGCTTTCGAACCCACACATCTTTGGTTGGCTATGGCAATGCACACGCACACAGACCCACTATATGTAGTACAGGCCACTCACACATTGCAGGCCTCTTCTCGCTGCTTCTTCTCCTTCGTTGTATCCTTCCCTCTTCCCCTGGGCCCTATGTGCTAGCTAAACAAACGCACGTGCGGTGATTCAAGCTGGATATCATTTCTTTTAAAAGGACAACGAAATAAATTAGAATTATTTTATTTCAGAAATTATTTGCAGAATTAAAAATTAAAAGATGTTTCTGGAACTGCCAAAATAATTGCAACTAAAACATTACATGAACACTATTGCGTTGTTATTGATAAATAATTTTAATAAATTATTTATAACAATAATAGCAATAAACAAAAAATATTTTAATAAATAAATTTTTTTTTATTTTTTTTTATTTTTATAGTTCATGATTGGAATTATTGGAAATAATAATTCTTCAAAAGGTATCATATTTCTGCAAACTAATTTCCGGTCTTACACCTAGCGCAAAAATTCCGAAGTCAGCAAAAATCGCATCGACCAATGGGCCTAAAGTCCCTATCCCACTCCTACTCCCACAAACCACCTCTTCTACCCCAAAATCTTCCCCCAGATTTAGAAGCGAGGAGTAGAGGCTTGGAAAGAATTTTCCAAATTCGCAGTACAATTTTCGCTCTGTTAGTCAGCTCCTCGCGGAGGCATAAACGCATTGCGAAATGCCGGGACTCGCCCGTCTATTAATCGACCCCTAGCCTGACAGACCACTACGAGATAGTGTCTAGGATCTAGGATAGACGTAAATAAATAAAAAGGTAAAAGCTTCACGAAAGTGAAGCCCGACCAAATTTAGTTATTTTCGTTATTCTGAAATTTAAAAATTAAAAAAAAAATTAAATTTTGACTCGCGAACTTAACAAAGAATCACATAAATTAATTCAATAGTGAATTGTTTTGTGTGTGTGTGAATTGTTTGGGCCGTCCAAAGAAAGGGTGCCTAAGACAAAAGGACTTGTTAAACAATTAAAAAAGTTTTGCCCGCCGAGCATCTCAAAACTCGGGCGGTAATAATAAGGAATATTAACCTTAAAGCAGAGAGGGTGAGTTTTGAAACATTGTATCGTTCCAAAATTACTTTTACCTATGTAATAATTTTTCTTATTCTTAATTTAAAATAAATTGTATTTCTTACTTAAATTCTCATTTCTTTCTGTCTTAATCATTTCTATCACACATAAAATTAAAAAGGATGTTGCTTGGTAAATTCTTTTAAAAGAGAAAAACGATCCCATAAAATAAAAAACAGGGTCATCCGACCCTGGCAGCTTGATTTCCTCCAACGAACCTCCGCAGGCGCGCGGCTGAATTTCTTTTCATCGCTCAACACGTAAATTTTCATGTTCTAAATTTTGACTTCTGTATTTTCTTTGGATTTTAATAATTTAATAAATAATCGATTTTCGGTTCGTAACAAGCTGATGGTGGCAGCGGTGGGATCTTTCTCACGTATTTGCCCGGCCCCTTTCTAATTTTCAAAAAAAAAGAATTTTCTTGTTACAAAAAAAAAAAAATTTTTTTTGAAATATAAATTTTGTTTTTGTGAGAAATTGTATTATTTTCTTAGTGTAGAGAAGAATAATTTTCCTTAAGGTCATCTTGAATTTGAAAAGAAATCAAAAAGAAAATTGTTAAACATTTTCTTTTCGTTTTCACTGTTTAACTAAAAATAAGTAGTATGTGACGACCCTATTTTTATAGTGGGGGCTCCAGAACATTATTTGAGGTTAAATAGAATTTCTTCTGACAAAGAGAAAAATTTATCTTTTCGCATTTTCCAAAAAAAAAAAGTATTTTCTTTTACTTTCTCTTAAAATTTTATATCTAATTTTTTTTCAATAACCAATCTTAATTTTTGACTTTGACTGGTTCGGAAAAATTAAGGAAAGAAAATAATTTTCTTTTTTTTCCTGTTTGATTGAAAGTGAGTAGTATGTGATGACCCTATTTTAATAGTGGGGGCTCCAGAACCTCATTTAAGGTTGAACCAAGGTTTTCGTCAATAAAGAGAAAAGGTGTTGTTTAGTTTTTTTTTATTGATAAGAAATAATTTTTTTTGATGTCAGTCTAAATTTGAAATAGAAATTAAAAAGAAAATTTATTAGGATTTTCTTTTAATTCCACTACTTGACTAGGAGTGAAGAGTATGTGATGACCCTATTTTATAGTGGGGGCTCCAGAAACTCATTTACGGTTAAGTTGGAATTTCACTGACGAAAGAAGATTAATTTTGTCTTACTTTCATTCTCTTTAACTTAGTTGTTTTCCTTTAACATTTATTTCTCTTTTATTATCTAACTTCTTTTAGTTTATCTTAATTTTTCTGAAATGTTTTGCAATGCCTCATAAATGTAAAAACGTTTACAAAAAAAAAACTAAAGAATTTGGTAAGAATTAGAAATCTTAACTAAAATAGAAGAAGATATTATAAGTGACAAAAATTTGAACAGACTTATAACATTAAAACGTAAACCCGAAAATCAAGTTGAAACCTCGTCGGAAAAACTCGGAAAACTCCTTGACCTCATGGAAAGAATTCTATGATTGTTTTGAAAATTTATCGAACAAAGCGAATGCCGAATTAGCTCTTGCAAACAAACGAAGAGAAATCGAGTATCGTGTGAAGTTAGCCATAGAAAATAGGGAAAAGAAAAACTAAATTTTAACAGTTTTGAATTTTTCCCAATTCTTTTTACAATTTTCCTAGATTGACGATAGTTGCTTTAACGTTTTGAAATAAAATTGTTTATCAGTTAACCTCTTTATTTTCAATTTTATTGTTGTCATTAAAAAAAAAATTTTTGTTTTCTTTATTGTCAGTTCAAAATTGAAGTGGAATTTGAAAGGAAAATTCAATAGGGTCTCCTTTTCGTTTCAATTACTTGATTGGAAATGAGTATTATGTGACGACCCTATTTTTATAGTGAGGGCTCCAGAAATCCATTAAAGGTTAAGTTTGAATTTTCACTGACGAAAGAGGATTAGTTTTTGTTCTTTTTAAATTATATTCGTTCTTTCAATATCCAATCTCAATTTTGACTTTAATTGGTTTGGGAAAATTAAGAAAAGAAAATAATTTTCTTTAATTAGTTTTTCTGTTTGATCAAAATGAATAGTATGTGACGACCCTATTTTTAATAGTGGGGGCTCCAGAACCTCATTGGAGGTTGAACCAAGGTTTCTGTCAATAAAGAGAAAAGGGTGTTGTTACAAAAAAAAAAGGAAAAAGAAATAGTTTTCTTTAATGTCACTCTAAATTTGAAATAGAAATTAAAAGAAAAATTTATTAGAATTTCTTTTAATTTCACTACCTGACTAGAAGTGTCTTTACTTCTAGTCAGGTGGGGGCTCCAGAAAATCCATTTGAGTTTAGGTTAAAATTCACAGTGACAAAAGAAAATTGATTTTGTTTTATTTTCATTCTTTACCCTGCATTTTATTATAACAAGAGTACAATATGTCTCCTTATCTTTACAAAAAAAAAATTTTTTTTTTCATCTTCTTTTGCTTTACACGTATCGGAAAATCCGTGGTGGTGACACTTCAGTACTCTATTTTCGAATACACTATCCATTAAAAAAAAATGTACAATATGTACGCATACACGTATTTGTATCAAGTAAAATATCAAATGCCTTTACGAAAAATGAGGAAGGTCACTCTTCTTAAATGAAGAGTATAAAGAATTCTACTCGCCCCTACGGTTAAAGTTGCTTTTGAGTAAATATAGAGACAGATATTCAAAACGATTGATGTTATCATCTAATTTTTTTTTGTGATTATTATTATTCTATTATTTTATTTAAAAGATTTTTCCTAAAAGACTATCAGTTGTGAGGAAAATTAAAGTCATTATTTAATTTTTGTTTTATTTAATAATCAGTATTTGACTTAAATTTCTGCTAGAAAGATATTTTTTTTAACTGCGAAATTCTAATTCTTTTGGTTAAGATGTTTGTAATAATAACTACATGATTCCAATATTAGAAGGTAACATAAAAACAAGATTCTAAAAATCGTATACATTTTCATTAACAAAATTCCTTGTTCCCACTATCTAAACATTATTTTAGTTTAAATGAGTAGATATTTGAACAAGTTAAACAAAATTCTACAAGTTTTATATTGGAACTAATAGGAAACAAAATAAAATTTATTTAAATCCCTCCCCCCCTTAAAAATAGGATTGATTTAAAAAATACAGAAATTAAAACAAATTCAAAAAAAACAGAGATTTTGAATTGATCGAATGCAACTCTAACTACCACTGTTAAAATGGTTAGGATTTAAATCATCATCACCGCTTCACCATTTTGTTGTCTAGTAGTCTTTAATGCTGATAGCAGAATAGTGAATGAAAGATAGATAGTATGTGAGTGTATGTGTACATGGGTATATCTCTATTAACTTTTCAATTATTTTCCATCCTCTGACACTTGTTTTACTTCTATTAACAACCTCAATTTTCGTTACATCTAAACATAAAAATTTCCAAGGTAGCGAGAAAATGTTATAAGCCAATTTTTAAAAATTATAAGGCACTTGTTAAAATACTCTAGTGTTCATTTGATTTGAATATACCCAAAGCTAATTACGACACAACAATCAAAAACCAAAAACTTGCACATCCTATTTTATTGCACCTTCTATATTTTAACATAATATCTGCAATTTTTCTAGAACAAAATAACAATTATAATGCATGACACTAAGAAGTGACAAGAATATATAAACTTTTCCATTTTTAACTCGAAGAAAATTATAATAAATATATTTTTATAATATACGGAAATCACACAACTTGAAATTTTCGTTTCTTTCTGTTATGTTTTATTATACAAAAAGAAAACCTATGTATTCTTGGTCTTCGACTTTGCAACAAAACAAAAGTTGATCAATTTCGTTTTAGATTAAGAAATTTTTTTTGTTTACTTTTGTTTAAGTAGAATAACTTTCAAAAAGGAAATTGCGAAAATAAAAAAAAAATTTTTTTTTACATTACTTTGTAGTTTTTAAATCCCAAATTAGTCAAGGAAATACCACGAGGAAAACAAATAGTTAATTTACCTTTGATTTTTCGGAATTAAATAAAATTTACGTTGAAATGCAAAATTTGCAAACAAAAACTAAAAACATTTTATCCAAAATTAATGTTAGATAGCAATTAGCAGGGAAAAATCCGCGGTGGCGACACGATACGCGAATTTGTTCACTACCAAGAAACATCCTTCAAATGGAGTTTGTATTTTGAAGCCTGAGCTCACACTTGATCAGAGCAAGTGCATTGAGACTACAAGTATTATTAATCGCCTGGTCTAAGCATTTGAAACTGTCGAGTCTACTATTCTCAACGTTCCAATTGTATATAAAATTTTTACTAACCTCAATTTCCTTTTTTTTAAAAAAAAAGAAGGGGTCAGGTTGTAGGACTTAACATCTTCTTCCTTTCGGGCCCACCTTTTCCATTCCAGTCCTGGACGACGAGGAGCATGCTCTAAGCATTTGGTGCAGCTGGAAATTAACCCCAGGATTTACGCTAAGGTCTTGGGCATGATGACTTCTGGGACCATCTCCAGGTCAGGCGAGAAAAGATCAACGATGGAACCAATTTATGACCAAATCATCGAACGATAATAAAGACAACACTTGGTTTGAAATATCTTATTTTAATTAAAAAAAAAAAACATAACAATTTAAACAGTAATTTCAAAAAAAAAAAAAAAAAAGGAGGCGATAAATTTAAAGGCGATTAAATTTTAAAGGCATTATAATAAGTAGTGACCAATTAAGGAAAGGGTTAAAGGACAGCATCACCCCTCTTCCGGTGCTGCATGGCCCTCCTCCTCAAGTTCTTACGGGCCAGTCTCCCCTCCACCAACGAACGATGGCCCGTCGTTTCCCAAGCCTTGTCCACTGGGACATCATAACACTAAAAAAAAGGGGGGGAAATTATCTAATTAGCTAAAGAAACAACTTGGGATACGAATTAAGAGTGTGATGGGTCAAAACTGATAGGTTAGCCACTTACCAATTGCCATCGTGCCCGTATCGGCACCAAACTCTCCGCCAATGAAAAAAAAATTCCTCTATGTAAGAGAGGAAGTACTCCTCTCGGGGCAGCATAAGCCCCAAAGCACGGTGGCGAATGACTCAATAAAATCTTTCAAGAAACTAAAAAAAAAGGGGAAGAAAAATAATTTTTTTTGATCAATAATAACATCAATAATTAATCCTCCTTTCTGAAAATACTACACATTTGCTTTTCCTCCACACAATGAAGGTCCCCTCCCACTATTATAATTAGGTGGCTGCTCTCGTTCTTCAACATGGCCGGGTCTCGAAAGGAACACTGAAATATCCATTCTTATAAAAAAAAGAGAGATTTGTTTCGTTTTACTGAATTTTTAGTTGCTTACCGTCGCCCAAAATCCCCTGCCACAAGTACTCCTTCGTTCTTTTCCGCCAGAAATATTTCCTGGCGCCAGATGCTCCTCGAATATTTCCGAGGGGGGCTGTTCCAAAGAAGTAAAGCATCGAGTGACCAACCACGCCCAGGGTCTATTCTCGGGGGCGCCGGAACCCAGGAACTATACTCTACAGCGATTCTAAAAAAAAGGGGGCGTTGACATTTTTATAGCAAGTCAACAAGATTTTAACTAGGATTAACGCAGTTTAATTGATTATTTTAATTAAAATTTAATTTAGTCAAATTTACTTCAGTCTAGTTTATTTAGATTGATTGGATTCGGTTAAACTAGTTTAGTTTATCTAATTTGAACACTCAAATAAATTTATCTAATTTAACTTAGTTATTTTTAATTTAATTAATTTAATTTAGTTCGGTTCAATTTGATTGAGTTTAATTATTTTTAGTTTAATTAGTTTAGTTGAATTGGTTTGGCTAATTAAAAATTAACTCTGTTTGGTTATTTTAGTTTATTTAGTTAAGATTAATTTGGCTAATTTAATTTGAAATTAATTTTGGCTTAACTGGTTAATTTAATTTATTTAGTTTTGGTTAAACTTAGTCGAATTTAATTTAGTTCAAGTTTAAACAGATTTAGTTAGTCATGTTACTATTCTAGTTAATTAATTTAGTTACTTTATCCGATTTAATTGGTCTAGTTAGATTTAGTTTTATATTGGTTTAGCTAGTTAAATTTGATTTGGTTTACCCCTATTCAATTTAAAATTAGTTTAACTTATAATAACTTGGATTTAATTTAGTTTATTTTAATTCAGTCAAATTTTAATTAGTTGACTGATTTGATCGATTGGATTAATAATGGCTATTTAAATTTAATTAGTTAGTTTAATTTAGTTAAACTATTTTAGTTAGCTATTTAAACAATAACTATTTAAACTTAATTATTTAGTTAAAACTTATTTAGTTTTAGTTCAGTCTATTCTAACTTAGTTCGGCTTAATTTGATTGAACTATTTTTAGTTTAGTTTATTTAGATTACGGTTATTTAAGTTTGCTTAGTTAAATTTATTTAATTAAATTTATTTTTAATTTAATTTGGTTATTTTTAATTTGGTTGATTAATTTGGTTCGGTTCAATTTGATTGAATTTAATTATCCTAGTTTAGTTGGTTTAATTAAATTGGTTTGGCTACCTAGATCTAACTCTGTTTAGCTATTTTAGTTTATTTGATTAAGTGTGATTTGGCCATGTTTAACTTGGTTAAATTGGATTTTTATTATTTAGTTAAGTTTTTAATTTGGCTTAATTTAATTTGAATCAATTTTGGCCTAACTAGTTAATTTAATTTAATTTGTTTAGTTTTAGTTAACTTAGTCGAATTTAATTTAGTTCAAATTTAAACGGATTTAGTTAAGTCATGTTACTATTGTAGTTAATTAATTTAGTTACTTTATCCGATTTAATTGGTCTAGTTGGACCTAGCTTGGTTTAGCTTAGTTAAGTCCTAATTGTTTAATTGAGTTTGATCTAGTTTTTTCTTTTAAGCTAGATTTGATTTAGTCTAGTCTAGTCGGTTTTATTGTAGTTAAGTTGATCAATTGGTTAGTTAGCTTAATAAGCCTAACCATTTCCTGTTAGTTAGTTAATCAATTAGTTTAGTTAATTGATCTACTTTAGCAGATTCTACCAAAATTCAGTTACATTTGGTTTATTTGGTTTAGCTAGTTAAATTTGATTTGGTTTTCCCAATTTAATTTTAAATTAGTTTAAATTATAATAACTTGGATTTAATTTAGTTTATTTAATTCAGTCAAATTTAATTGATTTACTGATTTGATCGATTGGATTAATAATGGCTATTTAAATTTAATTAGTTAGTTTAATTTAGTTAAACTATTTTAGTTAGTTATTTAAACAATAACTATTTAAACTTAATTATTTAGTTAAATACTTATTTAGTTTTAGTTCAGTCTATTCTTAATTTAGTTCGGTTTAATTTGATTGAACTATTTTAGTTTAGTTATCTAGATTACGGTTATTTAAGTTTGGTTAGTTAAATTTATTTTAATTTAATTTGGTCCACTTTAATTTGGTTAATTAATTTGGTTCGGTTCAATTTGAATGAGTTTAATTATCCTAGTTTAGTTGGTTTAATTCAATTGGTTTGGCTACCTAGATCTAACTCTGTTTAGCTATTTTAGTTTATTTGATTAAGTGTGATTTGACTAGAGTTTAAGACGGTAATTTCGGGTTAGAGAAAATTATGCGTTCCACAAATTTTTTTTTTCGGGTCAAAATGGCTAAACCCTGGTTGAAATTAACTGGCCCTTAGTTTGTTTAATTCAAACGCTAAATTATAACACGGAAATTGATTAGCTAATTCAATTCAGTTGAATTAGTTTAGTTTTAAGTAACTTAGTATAGCTACTTAACTTTAATTCAGTTTAATCTACTTTAGTTTATTTAGGAAAGTTCACTTTAAATTTAGCTAGTAAGATTTGATTATGTTTAACTTATCTAGAATAGATGTATATAGTTTAATCTGAATCTAATTCAGTTCACTTATTTTAGTTAGACCTAATTGAATTGAATTAGGTTGATTTAAATAATTGGGTTATTTCAGTTCTAATAGTTTAACTGAGTTTGATTAGTGTAATAATTTTTTTATATTTTTATATATATATATATATATATATATATATATATATATATATATATATATATATATATATATATTTTTATTTATCATTATCTTGTCAATATTTTGGATACTGATTTGATTGATTGGATTTCTAATAATGGCTATTTAAATTTTAATCAGTTAGTTTTAATTTAGTTTAACTATTTTAGTTAGTTATTTAAACAATAGCTATTTAGACTTAATTATTTAGTTGAAAATTTTTTTTGTTTTACTTTATTTATTTAGATTATGGTTATTTAAGTTTGGTTAGTTAGTTAAATTTATTTTAGTTTATTTAATTAAGATTAATTTGGCTAATATGATTTGAATTGGTTTGGTTTAGCTGGATGGATTTAATTTAGTCTACTATTTTATTTGGAGTTTAGTTTAGTCAATTTAATTCAGTCTAATTTAATTTAGACTAGTTTAATTTAATTTAGTTGAATTTAGTTTAGTTGATTCACTTTAACTGATTGGATCTGATTCGGCTTAATTTATTTGACTTAGTCATCCTGAATTTAGTTGAATTGGCTTTGTTTAATTAACCTAGTTTCACTACCTGGATTTTTAACTCTGTTTAGCTATTTTAGTTTATTTTTATTAAGTTTGATTTGGCTTGGTTTGGTTAAGGGAATTTGATATAGTTAATTTTAGTCTATTTGCTTCAACTAAATAGGATTTCATTTAGTTTGCCACTTTATTTAGGATTTAATTTAGTAATTTAATTTAGTTTAATTTATTTAGATTAGTTCAATTTGATGTAGTTGAATTAATTTAGTTTGAATAATTAATTTTGGCTAAGTAAATTTAACTCTGTTTTTAGTTTATTATTCAGTTCGTTAAGTGGGTTTAAATGATTTAAATTTAAGATTTTAGCTTAAATTCAAGCTATTTAAATTTAGTTTAATTAATTCACTTTAACCGATTAGATTTAATTCGGTATAATTTATTTAGAAACAGTTGAATCTAATTAAATTTAGTTTATCTTTTAATATAGATTTAGTTTGGTTAAGTCTAATTCAGCTTAATTATTTAATTTAGTTATTTGAATTTCACTTAGTTAGCTAAACATATTTTGATTTGATCTATTATTTTAGTTTAAATTTAATTTAGTTAATTAAATTTGGTTTTATTGATTTAGTTTAGTTAGAATGATTCGATTATTCTAATCCAGACTTCGCCCAGTTTGACTGTTTAAGTTGGTTGAATTTAGTCAAATTCAAATTTAATGTAGTTTATTCATTTTAATTTGGAGCTGGCTTAGTCTGGGTTACTCTAGTTTAATTAGATTTATACTCCATATTAGTTATCTAGTTTGTTTAGTTTATTTAGTTTATTTAGTTGAGTTTCACTTAGTTTAACTAAATAGATTATTTAGTTCCAATAGTTTAACTGGGTTTGATTAATGTAATAATTTTTTTTGAATCATTCATTTGGGTAAAGAAAAGAATTTCAGTTATATGGTTAGTAATTTCTAAATGAATGAAGTTTCTTACCTTAAAGGGTTTTTCAGACCCTCCAAAATGTGTAGTATTTCGAGGCAGACTTCCATTTTTATTAGGTAGTCCCTTTTTGTTTTCGGCGCTATCCCGGGAGGAGTTACCTCAACTCCCAGGGTGAGATGCCTGGCACCAAAGTATTCCCTCCTGAGGAAAACCGTTTTCTTTCTGGGGAAGGACCTTTTATACAATTCCCGAAGCAAGGAAGGCCAAACTTCCCGAAAAATTTAATTTCCTCCCTCCCTCTTCCACCCCCTTCCCATACTTTAACATTTTCTCCCTCGTCTTTCTCACTAAGTTTCTCTCCATCTCATTCCTGTTCTCTGCACTATTCACTTCACTGTCCACTTCACTCCTGCCTTCTTCACTATCTACTTCACTATCTACTTCACTGTCACTTCACTCCTGTCCTCTTCACTATCTACTTCACTATTCACTTCACTATTACTTTACTATCGTTCTCTGCACCATTTTCTTCACTCCTATCCTCTTCACTATTTTCCATACTCCTGTCTTTTATACCTTCATTCTTCTTTCTAATTTGATTTTCAATTTTCAAGGGAACCAAAGTTCGAAAAAGAAAATGGGAAAGAAAGCACTAAAAATTCCGACCGCAGGGAAGCAATTAATGACACGGTCGTCACCGAACTGACTTGCGGGGACCTGTGTCTGGACTTCGGACGACGCGACGTCGGGCCCTTATCACGGTAATTCTATTACCATGCCATAGAATCACCGTGGTAAGATTGCTCTATGAGAAGACGATGTAACTCGTAGAGTGTATAAATAAATTCTACAAAGAGGCCCTGAAAATTAAAAGAAGAAACAGAAACAAAAGAAAACCTATTTTCCTGAAAATCATAAAGCTGTCATATGCACCCAAATTCGTTTCCATCGCGATAAGTTTTCGGGGACGAAAACGGAAAATCCTTGGTGTGTTGTTACGGTATAAACCTCACAGAGTCAAAATAATGTAAATAAAAAAAAATAATTTCATTAAAATTAAAATCTAGTTGAATAATTTCTAAAATTTCTCGCGAATAATATAGTTGAAGGGTGATATCCTTAGATATCACTAAGCATAAGCTGAGTCAACACCGCAACGGAAACGAAGTTGGCTTACTTGAGCATATTTCCTTATAACTAACAAAAGGTTTAGTTAACAGAAATTTTATGAATTTCAGGAAATCATCGAACATTGTAGGAATTTACTTGCGGATATCCTTGGATATCCTATATAATTTAGTTTAAAATTTTATAGAAATGACATGTGAATATCCTAGGATACCCACTTACTTTAATTTAAATATCGCAGAAAATTATATGTGGATGTTTTGAAATACCCCACATATTTTGATTTTAATTTCATAAGAATTACATGTGGATATCCTGGGATATCCATAGAATTTAAGTTTGATTATTATGAAGATTGCCTGTGAGTGTATTTAAATATCCTACATGTTTTAATTTTAAATATAATAGGAATCACACATAGGTATCCTGAGATATCTATATATCTTAGTTTAAATACTATTGGAATGGCATGTGGATATCCTGGGATATCCCGTATATTTCAGTTCAAATATTATGGGAATGACATGTGGATATTATTAAATATCCTACATGTTTTAGTTTGGTATTATAAGAATTGCTCGTGGATATCCTTGGATATTCCATTTACTTTGGTTTAAATGTTGTGCGTATTGTGTATGGATATCCTTGGATACCTTATTTATTTTTGGTTCAGGTATTACTTGTATTTGTATATGGACTATCCTTGGATATCCCACTTATTATAGTTTAAATATTATCCGCATTTATATACGGATATCATTGGATATCCCATTTATTTCAGTTGAATGTTGCACGCATTTATATATGGATATCCTTGGATATCCCATTTGTTTTAGTTTGAATGTTACCTGCATTTACGTTTGTATTATCCTTGGATATTGTAATTCATTTTAACTTGAATACTGTTATAAATTTGAATATGGATATCCTTGGATGTTTTCGTTTATTTATTTATATTCGAGTATTGCGTTGTAGGATTGTTTGTGGATGTTTTGTATAATGATGCAAAGAGTTCAGACATATAGAGATTGTTATCAACCAGCAATATTAAATGATCGGACTATTTAGTGTTATCTGGAGAACTTTTCGCCAACGTGTGAACATGTTTTGGAAATTTGTACTGTCAAAAATACGCAGTTGAAATGAATTACCAAAAGGTAAAAGAATTTTTTTACCTCGAAAATTTTATATGCTAATTTAATTTAAAAAGAAAATAATCAACTCTGATTTGTACCCCTTAATCGCTTTCGAACCCACATATCTTTGGTTGGCTATGGCAATGCACACGCACACAGACCCACTATATGTAGTACCAGGCCCCATCACACATTGCAAGGCGCTCTTCTCGCTGCTTCTTCTCCTTTCGTTGTATCCTTCCCTTCTTCCCCTGGGCCCTATGTGCTAGCTAAACCAAACGCACGTGCGGTGGGGGAAAATTTCAAGCTGGATATCATTTTCTTTTAAATGGACAACCGAAATAAATATTAGAATTATTTTTATTTCAGAAAATTATTTGCAGAATTTAAAAATTAAAAAGATGTTTTCTGGAACTGCCAAAATAATTGCAACTAAAACATTATCGCATGAAACCACTATTGCGTTGTTACTTGATAAATAATTTTAATAAAATTATTTATAACAATAATAGCAATAAACAAAAAATATTTTTTTTTTTATAAATAAATTTTATTTTTTATTTTTTTTTAATTTTTATAGTTTCATGATTGGAATTATTTGGGAAATAATAATTCTTAAAAGGGTATCATATTTCTGCAAACTAATTTACGGTCTTACACCTAGCGCAAAAATTCCGAATGTCAGCAAAAAATCGCATCGACCAATGGGACCCTTAATAGTCCCTATCCCATCCTACTCCCACAAAACCACCTCTTCTACCCAATAATCTTCCCCCAGATTTTAGAAGCTTGCGAGGAGAAGAGGCCACTTGGGAAAGAATTTTCCAAGATTGCTAGTTACAATTTTACGCTCTCGTTACGTCAAGCTCCTCGCGGAGGCAATTTAAACGCATTGCAAAAATGCCGGGACTCGCCCGTCTATTAATCGACCCTAGCCTGACAGACCACTACGAGAAAGTGTCTAGGATTCTAGGATAGACGTAAAATAAAATAAAAAGGTAAAAGCTTCATCGAAAGTGAAGGACCCGACCAAATTTAGTTATTTTCGTTTATTCTGAAAATTTAAAAAATTAAAAAAAATTTAAATTTTGACTCGCGCAACTTAACAAAGAATCACATAAATTAAATTCAATAGTGAATTGTTTTGTTGAGTGTGTGTGAATTTGTTTGGTTTTGGCCGTCAAAGAGAAAGGGTTGCCTAAGACAAAAGGGACTTGTTAAAACAATTAAAAAAGTTTTGCCGCCGAGCATCTCAAAACTCGGGCGGTAATAATAAGGAATATTTAACCTTAAAGCAGAGAGGGTGAGTTTTGAAACATTGTATCGTTCCAAAATTACTTTTACTATGTAATAATTTTTCTTATTCTTAATTTAAAATAAATTGTATTTCTTACTTAAATTCTCATTTCTTTCTGTCTTAATCATTTCTATCACACATAAAATTATAAAAGGATTGTTGCTTGGTAAATTTCTTTTAAAAGAGAAAAAACGGATCCCATAAAATAAAAAACAGGGTTCATTTCCCGACCATGGCAGCTTGATTTCCTCCAACGAACCTCCGCAGGGCGCGCGGCGTGAATTTCTTTTCAATCGTCAACACGTAAATTTTTCATGTTCTAAATTTTGACTTCTGTATTTTCTTTGGATTTTAATAATTTAATAAATAAATCTGATTTTCGGTTACGTTAAACAGAGTCGGGACTATGACAGGGTCAGAATATTTTTTATTAATTTTAAGAGAATAGTTTGTGTAGAGTCGGACTGTGGATTGTCAGAATCTTTTTTATTAATTTTAAAGAGTTGGTTCATGGTAGAGTTAGTCTGTTAAGACTACTGTATTTTAAAGTTTTTAAATTAGTTTTAGAGAGTTAGAGGTTTGTTCGTGTAGAGTAGGTTTCCGCTGAGGAGAGTCATAATCATTTATATTTTAATTTTTGAAGTGTTTAGTTTGTGTTAGAGTCGGACTATGAAGGGTCAGAATATTTTTCTTATTACTTATAGAGATTTAGTTTGTGTAGAGTCGGACTGTGGATTGTCAAGAATATTTTTTATTAATTTTAAAAGAGATTGGTTCATGTAGAGTTAGTCTGTAATGTATTTTAAAGTTTTAAATTTGTTTTTTAGAGAGTTTGTTCGTTGTACGAGTAGGTCTGAGGAGATTCTACAATATTTATATTTAATTTTGGAAGTGTTAGGTTTGTGTAGAGTCGGACTATAAAGGGTCAGAAATATTTTTTATTAATTTTAGAGACTTAGTTTGTTGTAGTGTCGGAAAGTGGATAATCAGAATTTTTTTTATTAATTTTAGAGAGTTGGTTCATGTTTAGAGTTAGTCCTGTAATTCGATAATTTTAAAGTTTTTAATTAGTTTTAGAGTGTTAGTTCGTGTTAGAGTTAGGTCTGAGGAGAGTCACATATTTCATATTTAATTTTGAAAGTGTTAGGTTTGTGTAGAGTCGTCGGACTATAAAGGGTTACTAGATTATTTTTTATTAAATTTTAGAGATTTAGTTTGTTGTAGAATTGGGACTGTGGATTGTCAAATATCATTTTATTATAAATTTTTTGCAGTGTTGGTTCATGTAGATATAGAGTCAGCTCGTGTAAAGTGTTTTAAAAATCTTTAATTAGTTTTAGAGAGTTAGTTCGTGTAGAGTTTTTTTTTTTTTTTTTTTTTAAAAGGTATGAAGGAGAGTCACAATATTTATATTTAATTTTGAAAGTGTTAGTTTGTGGTAGAGTCGGACTATGAAGGGTTCCAGAATATCTTTTTTATTAATATTTTAGGAGACTTAGTTTGTGTAGTAGTCGCAGAACAGTGGATATTCAGAATATTTTTTATTAATTTTAGAGAGTTCGTTCATGTAGAGTTAGTCTGTAATGTATTTTAAAGTTTTTTAATTAGTTTTTAGAGTGTTAGTACGTGTTAGAGTTAGAGAGCTTAAGGAAAAGTCATAATATTTATATTTAATTTTGAAGTGTTTAGTTTGTGTAGAGTCGGACTATGAAGGGTCAGATTATTTTTTATTACTTATAGAGATTTAGTTTGTTGATAGAGTCGGACAGTGGATATTCA
>JAVJHS010000037.1:0-114000 GCA_032873175.1 Leptopilina drosophilae | reverse complement strand
AAATACATGTTTAAGTTTACCTATTTTTTGAGCTACGGGTTTTAAAAGGGGTCTTAATGTGGGCCTTCACATTACGTAAAAATTTGATCTGTGTTTTACCAAGAGGTCAGAGCTTGCCCCCTCAAATAGAAGCGCGAAATAGGACGTCAAAGCTTATGCAAAAGAAAATTTTTTTACTTGCAGGTACCAACAGGTCAGAGCTTGCCCCCTCAAATAGAAGCGCGAATAGGACGTCGAAGCCTATGCAAAAGAAAATTTTTTTACTTGATGACAAAGATTAAATCTTTGAGACTGGCTAATATCATAAGATATATAATATCATATAAAATCAGGGGGTTAGCGCGCAGGGGGGCGGAGCCCCCCTAGTATATATATATATATAATATTGATTGAATTAAATTAATTTAAAATAGAAAGAATAATTTTTATTCTTTGCTATTTATTATTATAAAATATGCATATTTTAGTAATGAATATATATATATATATATATATATATATATATATATATATATATAAGTCATAAATAATTGTTCTTATAATTAAAATTACTCATATTTCATTTAAATCCATTTTATAAATTTTCTAATGTTATTATAAATATTATAATTAATTTGGTTAGTGATTTCGACAATTAATGTAATCTATGTAGGGAGTAAATGATTAAAATAATAGCCAAATATCAATACAAAATTTTGCTGAAAAAGAAGATATAAGATGTGAAATGGGGAGGATATTCGCGTAATTCAATTCATACTACTATCTGTTTCTCCTCTTCTCCTTCGCGGCCGGGTGCCTTGAGTCGTGCGAGGCTGGTCAGAAGAAAGGTGAATTAAGAATATCCTCCCTTTCTCCCTATCTTCAGGCGGTAGTGTAAGAGTATACTGTAAGTAAATAACAATTGTATCGTTCCTTTTTACTATTTTCTTATTGTATTAAGCAAGCATTATTATAAATAAACATCTTTAATGTAAATAAACCAAGTTCAATTATATCAATTTGTGAGTCTTATTATTTATTAACCCATTAACGCCTGAATGCACTGAATTTTTAGTCTGACTTCAATCTTAAATATTTTCTAATAAACATATAATTTTCTCTTCGATAAATAATTTTTTTTGCATTAAAGTGTCCTCTATCCGAATATAATATTAGACAATTAATAAAAAATTGTTTAACAATATTTTTTGCATATAATTAAAAAATTGCATGATTTTTTAAAGGTTTTTTATTACAATTTCTTAAATTTTTAAGTCAAACAATTTTTTTGACATCTAATATTACCATAAATCGTGCACTCGATTGTTATACTTTCAAAAAATATATTGACTTTTTAAATTTAAACATTTGATTTTTTAAAATGGCGCCTAAAAACTAAATTTTTTTTGAAAATTTGATGTTCGATAAAAATTTTTTTAAACTGTGGCTTGAAAATGTTTACTCGGGGGTTTTCGGGGTCGCTGATTACAAATCTGATATTAGTTTTCCAAAATTCAAAATGGCGGATGAAATTTCAAAGGTAAGTGAAATTTTCTTTTTTTTCCTAATATTAGATCCGCCATTTTGATTTTTAAAAAGCTAATATAAAATTCGTAATGAGCGACCCCAAAAACCCCCGAATACGGATTTGTAAAAGAATTCAACCAAATTTTGAAATTTTTGTTCGCCATATTGGATCCGTCATTTTGAATTTTGAAAAACTAATATCAATTTCGTAATCAGCGACCCCGAAAACCCCCGAGTAAACCTTTTCAAGCCAAAGTTTAAAAAAATGTATATCGAGCATCAAATTTCAAATTTTCAAAAAAAAATTTAGTTTTTAGGCGCCATTTTAAAAAATCAAATGCTTAAATTTAAAAAGTCAATATATTTTTTGAAAGTATAACAATCGAGTGCACGATTTATGGTAATATTAGATGTCAAAAAAATTGTTTGACTTAAAAATTTAAGAATTTGTAATAAAAAACCTTTAAAAAAGCATGCAATTTTTTAATTATATGCAAAAAAATATTGTTAAACAATTTTTTATTAATTTTCTAATATCATATTCGGATAGAGGACACTTTAATGCAAAAAAATTATTTATCGAAGAGAAAATAATATGTTTATTAGAAAATATTTAAGATTGAAGTCAGACTAAAAATTCAGTGCATTCAGGCGTTAATGGGTTAATATTTTATTTTTCTGTCAAATATTAAGTGTTAAATTTTCATCTCAAAGGAAATAAAATACTTTTTGGAATTTTTCATATTTATTGGATGTTTCGTCTTCTATCGGCGATCAAATCAATCGAACCCACAAAAATAAACATTATCTGATTTGGGTTTCACTCTGAAATATTGGCAGTTTGGTTCCTTCGGCGAATAATAAATAAAATAGGTACTAAACAAAGAAATTAAAAATAAATACAATTTATTTTCATTCATAACATTTAAAATAATTAAATTTTTAATTAAATACTAAAATTCTATTTTAAATAATTTAATTCTTGTAAAATATTTTTTTTCAGGAAAATAATTAAAGTTTCGTTGAGAATATTATCAAAATATTTCTTTAATAATTAAATTCTAATGGAAAATTTTATCATAAAATAGTAGAATGTTAAAAATTATTAAATTAATAACAATTTTGTAATAAAATTAAAATTTTACCATGAATTTTATTGATGCTTTTTAAAATAATTGAACTTCTAAGAAGAATTTTAATTTTTATGAAAATAATTATCTTTTGGCTGAATGTTATCAATTTTTTGTTAAATAAATGGATTTTGAAGGCAAAATTTTATTTAAAAAATTGAATGTTGAATATTTTTTTGAAAATAATTGAATCGTTTCAGAGAATTTAGTTATAATTTTTGAGAATAGTTTTCTGTTTTCTAGTATTAGCGAATTTAAATCAGAGAAAGTTCTAAAAAAATCAGAAATATTAGCTTTTAGTGGCCGAAATCTAAAAATAGTACCCAAATAGTAGCGTGACTTAAAAAAAGTAGGTAGTTAAAACAAGTAGTAGGTTTTAGTATATATGTGCGAAGCCTCGGAAAACTGCTGTTCACAAAACATTTTTCTTATACAAAATTGAGGTATTTTCAAACTATATGCCAAAGGCCGTAGTCGGATTAAGCATTGTTTTGCGGCCCCCGCTAAAATTTCTAAGATACTTTTAGGATTAATTAGTCTCTGTATGAAACTTTTTTCCCAAGAGTCAACTCGAAAACATTATTTTTGTTTTTAACAACATGGTTTTCTTTTTTAAGTGTGTCTTTGTTGACAGAATAAAATGTGTTGTTTTTTTAAATTATATTTTTAGTAATTTCCGCTTAGAAACCCTCTTGGTAAGTTATAGATTGTGTTATTATGTTATAGGTTATGTTCTTCCGGAATTTCTTTCGATATATATTTCTTTCACTAATAATTGTATGTAATTTCAGTTTTAAAATTATCTGAGGATGCCTGTCGTCGACGGGCGAAAGCTAATAAATAATTATCAAATTATATGAATGGATTTTTCAAAACAAAATAAGATCTCACTAAAATTAATAATCCAAACAAAATAACATCGTAATATATATTATTTTTGTCCCACCTGCACGGAAAGAATGTCATTTCGGGCACTTAAGGCGGGCGCAAAGTAGCACATTTTGACCGGGAGTAGGGGAAGCGGGCGGAAAATACTTTACCGCCCGCTGACGTCACACAAGCGGGCGGTAAAGTATTTTCCGCCCGCATGTTTATTGTTTGTTTTTTTCTGTAGAAATTAATAAAAATAAAGCTTTTTGCTCAAAATGGAAAATAATATAACCAGGGATTGTCTCCAAAGTTTAGTTTCGTTTCAGTTTCTGAGTCAACACGAAACTAAATTAACAAACTGAATTTAGTTTCGAATCGACACAAAACTAAACTAACTAAATTATCACGTCCTGGCACTTTTTCAGGAGACTTGTCATTCTGACACCTAGACAGCCTGCACTAGTTAAATCACTAGGTGTCACTAGGTTTATCATTATAGACTTCAAAGAGTCAACATTTATATAGAGTTTAATTTTTAACTAAACTGAGCGTTTAATAGTGCGTGCCCTCAATGTTATACTTTCTATGCAGTATGGGCAAAAAATTATGTTCGCATTATGGGCGCAAAGGTGATTGCGACGATGGCGAGATGAAGGGACACAATTTCGTGCCCGAGGCGAAGCCGAGGCAATTTTTTCGTGCCCGAGGCGAAGCCGAGGCAGCGAAATTGTGTCCCCTCGGTCCCTTCATCTCGCCATCGTCGCAATCACCTATTTTGCGCCCTTGATACGAAAATAACTATTTTGAAAAACTTGTGTCACTTATTTGAAAAAAGTAAAAATTAAGTTTTCTCTGAGTTGACTAAACCGTTAAAGCCCTCCAACAAATATGTCAAAAAGGAAGTAAAAGTGCATCAAAAAAAAATTTTGTGGTAAATTATTGCAGCGGAAGGAGTAAACAAATTCTTTTTTTTAATTTTTCTTTTTTTATTAATTTACTTGGGACATTCACTATATAGTTTTTTACATTCTCTTACATCCCAAGAGTAACATATATTTTTGACAGCTTGATCTAAAAGGTACTTGATAGTTTAAATTTAAAAAAACCTATTTTTGGCCCTTAAAATGAATGAGATACTTCTCATGAGATTTAAGGGCCAAAAATAAGATTTTGCTTCCTCGTGAGGAAGCTTTGTAGTCGTTTAATTTACAAAATTTTTAAAAATCCTTTTGACAAATTTTCTTCTATATGGGACTATGTTATATAAGACCCTGAACAATTGTCCGGATGTATGTATGTGTGTGTGTATGTGTGTGTGTGTGTGTGTGTGGATCCCGATTTTTGTGAACACGATAACTCGAAGAGGTTTTAACGAATTTGGCTAAAATTTACCAGGTATATTTATCATAAAAATATTTCGAACTGGATTGATAGACTTTAAAAAATTCTCAGAAAAAAATTTTTTTTTTGACTTTTTTCTAAAAAAAATTTTTTTTAAGTTAGTTATTGAAGTTAATATATAATAAAATCTTATTCTTTGCATCAAGACGAATCGATTGGTATATAAAAAGAATAAATTCTATAAGAATTTATAGAGTTAATCACAATTAAAGCTGAAAAATTCGCATTTTTCTCAAAAACTGAGTTCTTTCCGCAAAATTATATTGCTGTATAAGAAAATCTTACTCACTTCTTTCTAAAATTTTATTCTTTGCATCAAGACGGATCGATTGGTATACATAAATTAAATATTGTATTTAAATTTATAAAATTAAAACCAATTACAGACACAAAATTTGCAGTTTTAATAAAAATTCATTTTTTCTTAAAAATCATGTTGCTGTACAATAAAATGTTATTATTTATTGAAAAATAAATCTAAAATCTTATTCCTTGCATCAAGACGAATCTATTGATGTATGTAAAATATATATTCTATTGAAAATTATAGAATTAATTACAATTAAAGATGAAAAATTCATTTTTTTATTAAAAATTTTATTTTGTTCATTTAGGATTAAAACAAATTTTATAAATATTTTTTTGATTTTATAAATATTAGATCGTATTAGAAATTACTTAAAAATTAAATATACTTAACATACTTAATTATAATTATAATAAATATAACAAATTTTTAAAATTAATTTTTAATTAGATTTGAAGACAACAATATGGAAAATATGGCAATACGTGACAATAAGTTAGTGCTTCCTCCGAGGATGCAAATTTTTTTGCTGATCGTATAGAGGAAGCAAAATGTTCATGTAATGAACATCTGGATTTACAACTTGTTTTAAATTTTAACTATAATTTTAATTTTAGCCATTAATCAAGCCTTGATCCATATTAGAGCTTCGAGCCAAGATTAATCGTTAAATGATAATCAAGCGTTGATCCACATTCTAGTCTCGAGACATAATGAAGCCTTCATCCATATCAGAGCTTCGAGCCATAATCAAGGCCTGATCCATATTAGAGCTTCAAGCCATAATCAAGCCTTGATCCACATTCGAGTTTCGAGCCATAATCAATCCTTGATCCATATTCGAGATTCGAGCCATAATCAAGCCTTGATTCATTATCAAGCGTTGATCCATATTAGAGCTCCGAGCTATAATCAATCCTTGATTCATATTAGAAGCTTCGAGCCATAATCAAGCCTTGATCCATATTAGCGCTTCGAGCCATTATCAAGCCTTGATCCACATTAAAGCTTCGAGCCATAATCAAGCCTTGATCCATATTAGAGCTTTATACCATAGTCAAGCCTTGGTCCACATTCGAGTTTCGAGCCATAATCAATCCTTGATCCATATTCGAGACATGATCAAGCCTAGATTCATATTAGAGCTTCGAGCCATAATCAAGGCTTGATACATATTAGAGCTTTGAGCCATAATCAAGCCTTGCTCCATATTCGAGTTTTGAGCCATAATCAAGCCTTCATCCATATCAGAGCTTCGAGCCATAATCAAGGCCTGATCCATATTAGAGCTTCAAGCCATAATCAAGCCTTGATCCACATTCGAGTTTCGAGCCATAATCAATCCTTGATCCATATTAAAGCTTCGAGACATAATCAAGCCTTGATCCATATTAGAGCTTTATACCATAGTCAAGCCTTGATCCACATTCGAGTTTCGAGCCATAATCAATCCTTGATATATATTCGAGACATGATCAAGCCTAGATTCATATTAGAGCTTCGAGCCATAATTAAGCCTTGATTCATGATCAAGCGTTGATCCTTATTAGAGCTTCGAGCCATAATCAATCCTTGATTCATATTAGAGCTTCGAGCCATAATCAAGCCTTGATCCATATTAGAGCTTCGAGCCATAATCAATCCTTGATCCATATTAGAGCTTCGAACCATAATCAAGCCTTAAGCCATGATCAAACTTTGATCAAGCCTATTTCCGTAATGGCGAAATTGTCAAAAGTGCTATTTAAAAATTTGAAACAACCATGTGTAGTATACCTTACTTTTTTCATTTTGACATTTTGCTTTCTCGTGAGAAAGCTTTGTAATCGTTTAATTTACAAAATTTTTAAAAATCCTTTTAACAAATTTTCTTCTATATGGGACTATGTTATATAAGACCCTGAACAATTGTCCGGATGTATGTATGTGTGTATGTGTGTGTGTGTGGATCCCGATTTTTGTGAACACGATAACTCGAAGAGGTTTTAACGTATTTGGATAAAATTTACCAGGTATATTTATCATAAAAATATCTCGAACTGGATTGATAGACTTTAAAAAATTCTCAGAAAAAAATTTTTTTTTGACTTTTTTCTAAAAAAAATTTTTTTTTCAAAAAATTTTTTTTAAGTTGGTTGTTGAAGTTAATATATCATAAAATCTTATTCTTTGCATCAAGATGAATCGATTGGTATATAAAAAGAATAAATTGTATGAGAATTTATAGAGTTAATCACAATTAAAGCTGAAAAATTCGCATTTTTCTCAAAAAATGAGTTCTTTCCGCAAAATTATGTTGCTGTATAAGAAAATCTTACTCACTTATTTCTAAAATTTTATTCTTTGCATCAAGACGGATGGATTGGTATATATAAAGTATATATTGTATTTAAATTTATAAAGTTAAAACCAATTACAGACACAAAATTTGCAGTTTTAATAAAAATTCATTTTTTCTTAAGAATCATGTTGCTGTACAATAAAATGTTATTATTTATTGAAAAATAAATCTAAAATCTTATTCCTTGCATCAAGACGAATCGATTGATGTATGTAAAATATATATTTTATTGAAAATTATAGAATTAATTACAATTAAAGATGAAAAATTCCTTTTTTTTATTAAAAATTTTATTTTGTTCATTTAAGATTAAAACAAATTTTATAAATATTTTTTTGATTTGATAAATATTAAATCGTATTAGAAATTACTTAAAAATTAAATATACTTAATATACTTAATTATGATAAATATAACAAATTTTTTAAAATTAATTTTTAATTAGATTTGAAGACAAAAACATGGAAAATATGTCAATTCGTGACAATAAGTTAGTGCTTCCTCCACGAGAAAGCAAATTTTTTTCTTCATACCTCAGTCGAAAGTACGTACTTCCCGCTGCGATCTCGCAGCAGAAAGTCAAACATTTGTGCTTTGGTTGATTTTCATACCCAACCTCTATTACAGCGGGAGTAAAAGAATTCTCTGTCGGTAAGAATACCGCTGTCGGTAAATAAGAAAATTTCAACTTCCATGGCCATTTAACGAGTAATTGTTATTCAATACAAAATGAGAAAAAAAATTATCAATAATACTTTTTATACTTTATAAATTTATTATCCACAAGCTCTGAATATTAAAATGAACGAAATCTTTTGCTGATATAATTATTTTGAAGAATTATTTTAATAAACATTAGAAACTAAAATAAAATAATTAAAAATTTTGTGATTTGTTTTTTAATACGTGCCAAAATGTTATAATAAAATTTTAATAATTTGAAGAAATAATGAAATTTTGTTCATTATAACGTTTAGAATTTCAGAAACATAAAATTAATTTTGAATCAACAAAAGAGTTCTTTTGAAAATATAATATTAATTTATCTTTCACATTTTTTTTCGTGCCTGCCCCCGACCAGAAGCACTCGCTTCGCTCGTGCATCAAATGTCGGGGCAGGCGAATGTTGTTTGCAAGAGAGAGAGACAGAGAATAAACCAGAGCTTCGCACGAGTGTCTGCTAGAGGCGTTGAAGCGAGGAGCAAAAGTAAATAAAGATGGCCGGCTGTCAAGTGAAACACGATTGCAATTTTCTTAAAAAATAAATTAACCAGCGTACTTTCGACCGTATATAAAGAAAAATAGTATACATTACACGGGCAGAAATTCGAAAGCCCTAAACTACGCGATGATGCCCTCGGCTTCGCCTCGGGCATCATTTTGCGCAGTGCAGGAATTTCGAACTTTCTGCCCTTATAATGTGATATACTATTGCTGATCGTATAGAGGAAGCAAAATGTTCATGTAATGAACATCTGGATTTACAACTTGTTTATTATTGTAGATTATGTAAATGCAATATTATAAATAAAAAACCAAACGGTCCGGTTTACCCCAGGGGGTGGGGCAAACCGGACCGTTTGCAAAATTTTTTTAAGTTAACACAGCAACTAAACAATAATAGATGAAGTATAGATGTCTCTGGGAAAAAGTTGCGTAATTAAATGATCTTTCAAACAAGCCATCGAAAAATGAAATCGGTTGATTCGTTTAGTCACAAGAGTCAAAAAACCGTTAGGGGGTCCGGTTTGCCCCACTCTCCCCTACTTGAAAGATGCAGTTTTTTCTAATCATGCAAATTTACCAAACATTTTTGATATACAGATTTACATTAAAAATAAAATTATATTTTAAACAAAATTAAGAATAATAATTTATCTAAAATAATATTTATTAACTTTTAATTAGGGTCGATACAATTTTTCCTAATTATAACACTTTTCTTACAAAAAAGTAAATTTTGTGTAATTTCAAAAAAAAAAAATTTTTTTTTAAAATAAACTAAGCTAAGAAATTGTTTAAATAATTGTTAAAAACAATTATATTTAATATTAATTGTATTAATTTCCTTCCTAAAAGTTTATTTCACTTAACTTTGTAAACTCAATAAAGTGTTTTTGTTTTTAATGCCTCCAAAATATTAAAATTTCAAAAACTTTGAATATAGGTAATTTGATTTTTTATTTAATATTTATAACCGTGGTAAATATATAATTATAAAGTCGTTTCCACAATTTTCATTTGCATGTGTTCTATTGCAATTTCTCAACCGAAGAACTAGGAAACAACTTTAATTTTTTTGACATAGAGCTACCGAGATTAAAATTAAAAGTACAATTATAATTTAAACAATTTTTAAGTAAATTATTATTCTTATTTTTCTTTAAAACATAATTTTATTTTTAATGTAAATCTGCATATCAAAAAATTTTGTTAAATTTTCATGATTAGAAAAAACTGCATCTTTTAAGTATACTATTCTGTAAATAGTTAGTAATTAACAATAATAATTTGTTTAAATCTGGCTTAAACAATAATAATTATGTTTTAAATTTGCATTGGTATTTATGTTAGGTCCGGTAAATTGCAAAATTAAAAAAAATACACCTATCTAGGTATAATATGTAAAAAGTTAGTAATTAACAATAATATTAATAATTTGTTTGAACAAATATAAATTTAAAAATCGCACAGTATTTTTCCGAATTTATAACCTGACATTCTTTAAAAAGAAAAATTGAATTCGTTTAAAATTTACGACTTATATGTGATTTTGAACAATAGCTTGTATGTAAAGTATAGCCAGAAAATGCGCTTTTTAAGGTTGCGCGCAAGGACAAAAAATTCCATATCTCCTAAATTTCAGACCTTCCATCGATTTTTTTTTGAAAATACTCGTGAAATAAGTTGAAAATCGAATCATTATTATTTAAAGAAAAATAAAAATTGCACTTTTCAAAAAATTGTTTATTTAAAAATTATTTTTTTAATAATTTGTTTAAAAAATTTTTTTGTATAAAATATTTTCTTAAATTGTCTGTAAACAATAAGCATTCCATAAAAATTTAATTAAGTTTTATTTATTTTCCTTAGAGATATACCATTTTCAAAATTTCAAAAAATATTTTAAAAACCTCGTAAATCCAATATTTAAAAAAATTTTTGAAAATCGAATTAAGGCTTTTTACTGGTATATATTCCACTTCAAAATTTCAAAGCTTTAACAAAATCGAAGAACTAGGGTACAACTTTGATTTTTTAGGTATGGAGTTATTCTAGTGTATTATAAAAGTTCTAACAAGTCTGTCATAATGTAACTATCTTGTTATAAAAGTGTGACATAAAGTAACTAGCATTAATTGCGCATGCGCCCTGGCCAATATCGTTTATTTATAATAGCGGATGGTATAATACGCTATTTGCGGCACTTTTTCCATGCGTTGTAAACGACACTTTATATGCACGTATTATATAAAATATTAATTCAATTTTTGAATTTGTTATTTAATTGAAAAATTTTCGCCCGTTCTACCGGGCGGAGGGTAGGGTTTAGTCGAAATCTACGCTAGTCTACGTAGGGGGAGAGAGGGGTGAAAAAAAGACAATTTTAAGACTACGTGGTTTATGGACGATCCTTAGTTTATTCCTATGTAGTTTTTCACTTTAATTTCTAAGTCAGATTCTTAAAGAGGCTACAAATTTTTAGATAATGAAAAGTGCTAAAAAACTCGAATTTGAAAGAGTATAGACTAATGAAAATACACTGATCTAATATGCTAAGAAGAAAAAGTTGAATCTCTTGACTTTAATTTGTTTTTCTTAGCAGATTTTCTTGAATATCTCAAAATTTTGAGTTTGAGGTTCAATGAGTATTTTGTTTTTCACACTTTTGTTTTGCATGGAATATTGAAATAAAATTATATTTTACAATTCTTTTAATTAATTTCATATTGCACTTCTTTTGCAAATAGAAATGGTTAAAAATGACAAGGACATAAATTACAAAGGCAGAAAAATAACTAAATTTTTTTAAAAATTCTTATATACACTCTTTTCTATAAATTCACGCTATTTTTGATTCCATGTCATTGTAAAAAATAAGTTTGGTTTGCCATCTTCTTAAACTAATTGCGTAACACTCATAAAACATTATTTTGCTTCGCTTTTAGCAATGTTGAGATCTGAGGAACTTTCAAATAGGAAATGTAGTCAGGTTTGGACTGTTTATGCTGTCAAGATTGGATCCTCAATTGCCTAAATTTTTTAAAGAAAAGTTATAAACATTATAAATTCAAAAAATAGTTTAGTCCTGACAATGTTTTCTATGTAAAAACTTTTGGCTACGTCTGGAAAATTTGAATCCCTACTGTAAAGTTGTTTGTTGATAAATATTAGAATTCAAATAGATTTAGTAGTGTAAAAAAATAAATCAAGAGCCATGAAGGGAATGAATTTTTCGTAATTAAGTTTCTATATATTCTTACAATAACAGGATAATGCAAAATATGCAAATGTAAAACTTAAAAACCTTATGTAAGGCGTCCATACAAAGGAAAAGTTTATATTCAGCAAAGTTGATTCAAAACAGAGAATATCAATCATCTTTTTAATGTTGTATATTAATTTTACGGCTTTCAGCTCTCAATACTTTTTCACTTTGATTATTCCATGTAACGATTTCTGCATGATTAATTCAAACCTCTCCATCAAAGAAAATCTAAATTAAGGCACTCCTTCACTCACTTCCCCAACCCACCTTTCCTTTGCGATCCTTATTCTTAGTTTGAAAAAAGAAATTTCAATACTATAACCTTTTATTTCAATGAATTTATTATAAAAGATATACTTTCGATCTATATCCTTCGTTCTGTCTTTTTTTAAATAGTATTTTGATATGACATTTCAAAAATATTTATTCTCTACAAGTGCTTAAAAGATTAATTCTCTTCTTCTTCACTTTTTCGAAAGCGAAATAAATCGGAATCCCAAGTTTATTAAATTTAAATGTAATTTATCACGAGAGCTTAAAAATTAATATTTTAAATGGAATAATAAGTTTTGTCCTTTCGCACAAATATCCAAAATTTGTGATAAATGAAAATTCAATTCAATTTTAAAGTTAATAAAAAATAGGAAAACAGAATTGTATTTGGTTCATTTTTTTATTGTCGAGAATTCGTTTGATTTTAGGTCTTGATAAATTTATTCGACACTAAAATGGCTCGAGTGGAAAAGCTTCTTTAATCGAAATCGAACTGTTGCTGTTCCAGTAAGGTCGATTTATCCTAATAGATAAATTTATTCCAAGATGGTAATGTTGCTGTTAAATCAGAAAAAATCACTTTACTGACCGGAACGATTGAGTAGTACAATTTCCCTCCTGCCCTTTCTCCTGCGTTCTCCTATTTATGAAAAATAGTCAAACTAAATTACAAACTAATAAAAACCTTTTCTATTAAGAAAGTAAAAAAGTTTTTACAAGAAAGCAAATTTTGTTTTCCATTTTTTGTAGCATGCCCTTCGACATATGCGTACCCGTGATGGTAAATCTTTTCCATTTTTTCGATTAAGTCGAAAACTTTTTTTTTTAAATAAAATTGTTTGGACGGTAATAACTTTTTAAGAGGAAAATAAAATTTTATTCGCACAGTGTAATGAAGATGGATACTTCGTAATGTTTATGAAATTTCAGCACTCTAGACATATTAATATTCTAAACATCTTTCGCTATTACGCAACAGTAAACTTCCTGACATTTACTAATATGGAAATTAAAAATTTCTTAGGAATGTGAAAAACATCACCGGAAATGGTAATTTTTATCTTAAAATTTTTAAATATTCTAGGAATTAAATGTTTCAGTTAAAAAATAATAATAGTTTCCTTGTAATAAGATTAATTCAACCGAACAAAAAAGACTTAATAAAAATATTGTTAGGCTTTTTTAATATTGTTCGATGGCTAACAAAGAAGTGAGTTATGAAATGACAGTTATCGTTGACTTACAAAGAAGCGTCAATATCAAATAAAAATTGATAAATATATATTTTATTCTATATGCACAAAAATGGAGCTTTTAGATAGCAGACGACATGCACTAAAAGCCATTCATTTGCTCACTTGAATGAAAAGGGCGACTTTTTTTCTCATAAATAAAAAATCAGCTGCTTTTGTGCGTTTTTTTCGCTTGGGAAAAAAGGTTGTTAATTTCATACAAGTCGAACAAGCGGATGACATTAACTTTTTTTACTTTTTTTACTTTCACTCTTTACAACGAAAAAATCTCTATAGTATTCTTAACTATGAACCTACAGTTAATCTTAACCTAATAAAATACATACGTAAAATAGGGTTTTTTCATATATCAAAATTGTTGTTTTTTCGGAAGCTTTGGAAAGATAGACAGTCCATGTTTTGAAAATTAAAGTATTCATTTATATTAGATAATTCTTTCAGATTTTTCTGGTTAGGTTTCAATACTAATCAATGAAATTTTTACGAACGTGATGACAACATTATTACTATTTTAATCACGCAATGTGTTTGAAAATTTACCACTGCAATAATTTTTGTATTTATAAGGTGACCTCCTTTGTCCTCCGAAACGCCAAAACGTCCGAGAAATAGTTGTTTTGTACTATAAATATAAAATTAATTGAACAGAAAATGTGGGAAAAAGAAAAGCACAGAAAATGTCATTTGACAGAAACTTTAAAATCTGAGTTTTCTCACATAAAAGCTGCAACCGGCGATGACGATTCTATCGTGAAATCCATTAATAACATTTTTTCAAAAAATGAGGGCCTTTTTTTTGCTTATGCTTATAGCCTGGCACCAGTCCTCTGCAATTATTTCCAGAATCTGGTCACCCTAGTATTTAGATTTATTTTCATTTAAAGGGACATTCCAGTTCAAAATAGGAAAAAATAAAGTTTTTAGTATATGAGCTAATTTTAACATGACAATTGTGCATTGTAATGTTAATATTTAGTTAAATATTACGGTACAATATGTCGTAAAACTGTTCACAAGGTTCTAATACAAAGAGGTGTATTAACTTATTGAAATAAAAATATTCTTTCATAAAAATACTTATTTTTGTATCTCTTTTAATAGTTCGCCGGAAAAACGACCTTAGTGATTTGTTAAAAAATAATTTTTTAAAATTAGCTAAACATATTTTATTGGACCTTTTTTATATACACTACCGTCCGAAATTGTGCGAACGCTAACATCTCGAGCTATTAAAAAACACACCCGCACAGAAACAGTGATAACTCGGTTAAAAATGAAGCTAGATGCTTTTTTTAAATTGCATTGGAAAGCTTATTAAATTTCCAATGAAATGACACTATTTTAAGATGTATTGTATAAATAGGAAGCGAGATATCATGTTATGAAGACAAAAAAATAATTCTATTTTTTTCGGAATTTCTTACTCTGACTTTGACTCTTGGCACAGTTTAGCAAAGTTTATGAAAAAAATTGTTACTTTTTCAGACTATTCCTTGTAACCTAAGTTTTAAATAGAGACCAAGAACAGCAAAAAATATTTACGGGTTCCCGAGATATTACAAAAAGAATCGGACCGTGCCAAGCAGAATTTTCAATCATCGATTTCTCTAATTCGCCGTTGAGTCAATTACTTGTCTGTGAAAAAAGTATCGAAAATTAATTTTACCAAGTACATTCTTACTGGGATCCACTTTTTAATTTAATTTATTATATATCGATATTTAAAAAGTGGATCCCGGTAAGAATGTACTTGGTAAAATTAATTTTCGACACTTTTTTCACAGACAAGTAATTGACTCAACGGCGAATTAGAGAAATCGATGATTGAAAATTCTGCTTGGCACGGTCCGATTCTTTTTGTAATATCTCGGGAACCCGTAAATATTTTTTGCTGTTCTTGGTCTCTATTTAAAGCTTAGGTTACAAGGAATAGTCTGTAAAAGTAACAATTTTTTTCAGAAACTTTGCTAAACTGTGCCAGGAGTCAAAGTCAGAGTAAGAAATTCCGAAAAAAATAGAATTATTTTTTTGTCTTCATAACACGATATCTCGCTTCCTATTTATACAATACATCTTAAAATAGTGGCATTTCATTGGAAATTTAATAAGCTTTCCAATGCAATTTAAAAAAAGCATCTAGCTTCATTTTTAACCGAGTTATCACTGTTTCTGTTCGGGTGTGTTTTTTAATAGCTCGAGATGTTAGCGTTCGCACAATTTCGGACGGTAGTGTAAAGGTAATCTTCGGTGATTTCTTTTTAATAGAAGAAATTAGCGATACAATTAATAAGCAAATTATATGTGTTATTCGTTTGTGAATCTTCAATTCAATTTTTTTTCAAAAACCTAAGTCGACTTAGGTCGTTTTTCGAGTGAACGGCTCATATATTATTAAAATGACTATGACATTTAATTATAAAATTTCTTTTACATGTAATAAATAATTTATTTAAGAATTTGTAAAAAAAAATTTCATTTTTACTTCAAACAGATAAAGACAAAAAAGTCACATTTTCTTCGTTAGATATTTCTTTTGGTGTGGAACCTCAAAAAAGTAGTCCCTGATTCAGGGACTATCACGAAAACAAAACAAAATGTACATTCAATTTTGTTTTCGTTTAAACATACAAAAACCGAATTCAACACATAAAAAAATTTCGTCTTTGAGACAAAAAACTGGCACAATTAATTTCATCTTTCAAAGAAAAAAAACTTAAAATTTTTATAAATTTTTTGTTCTACCAAATGAAAGAGGTTAATAATTAAACTACGAAGAGACTTCCGGTTGGAATAGCGAACTGAACGTACGCGTTTCATTTCGGTGAGCGTTATTTTGGGATTAATTGTCAATTTAGTGAGTGCGAAAGTTTCAATAGAAGTTGTTTGAAGAGGGAAACATTAAGTGCTTAGATGGAAGTTTTAGTTTTTACGAACTTTATCTTTTTCTTGTGTTATTCGGGGCAAGAGAAATAGGAATGGAAGGTGAAGAGGTTAGAAAACCAGAGGAACAAAATGGCGAAGCTTCCGGTGGGAGTTCGGAAAAAGCTAGAGAGATGGAGCTGCTGAACGAAAACAGTAGTGCCACCTCAGCGGGCACTAGTGAACCACAAGTGAAGACAGCAAACATGGTCGAAAAAGTAAACAATAAGAATAAACAGAAGGTTAATGAATGGAATACACCGAAAAATTGGGGACCTGGAAGGCCCTCTAAACAAAAATTGAATTAACTGAAAAGCAGTAAATCGATGCTGCGAAATTATCTAAAAGGGCAAACCTCTAGGGAGAAAAACGGGAATGCATCTATTTCTAGCGAAGGTTTAAGCACTAATGGGGCCAAAGTATTAAAAGATTTACAAAAAGAAGTTTTTGAAAAAATGTTAAATGAGTGGTGGTCCGAAAAAGTGAAAGGTGAGTTCGAAGAGATTAACGGACAAATTTCGGAGTTAAGGGATAGATTTATAAGAGATGGGACAATAGAATCCGCATTAGTTAAAGCTAGGGAGCGAGAGAAAGAATACCAGAAAGAAATAGAATCATTGAAAGAAGAGTTAGCTATGATGTCTGCGCGAGATAGAGAACAATGGCTTTTAAAGAATACAGTTGATGTAACACAGGATTTCCGTGAGCCAATAATTGTTACTTCGAGGGTTATTTCAAATGATAAAGAGGAATGTGAGGATGATAGTAACAATAATAATAATGACACAGTGGACACAAATATAGAAGTGAGTGATTTAAAAGTGCTTAATTAAGATGCAATGGGTGTAAAAGTTTTATCAATGCTTAGTAATAGTGAACTAGAGTGGGAAATAAAGGAAAGAAAATCCAGAAAGAATTGCATCATGGTAAGAGGATTTTGCTCAAGAGGGAAACATTTAGGAGAACAAATAAGATCCGTGTTGTTTGACCTGACAGGTGTAAATATTGAGATTAAAAATTTAAGGCATGTAGCGGAAGGGTCACTGATCACACTTGATTCCTGGAGAACAAAGCGAAGATTAATGGAAAAGAAGTATAAGCTGCGAAACACGAGGATAACTATAGAGGACGACTTGACTTGGAGAGAACAGGAGATACAAAATCGAATTAGGGATGAAGTCATGTTAGCTAGTGAAGTGGGAGCTGTAAGCAAATTTTCCTATATGAAGTGGACAATTAATGATAGAGAATTCACATGGAATGAAGAAAAAGGAGTAGTCGAGGGGTTTCGTAGCCAGGAGCGGAGGCACTTCTAAAATAATAACCGATTCGATTAAAGGACTGGTCTGGGAAATCGCTGGAGGTATGAAGATATTGGAGACTTGGGACTTTTTAAAGCAATTCGACATAGTGATTTTGCAGGAAACTTGGATCACCAAGGAGAAAAATGAATCCTTTTTAAAAATTTTAGATATAGATTATATATGGAAAACGAAATGTGCTATTAAAACTAACAATAAAGGGAGGGCAAAAGGTGGTCAGTTGGTCGGAATAAAAAAGAATGCATGCAAAGATGTGAGAATGGAAGAATAGGAGTATGGAATTGTAATAAAAGCGTACGAATTTGGTGAGTGGGGTAATACTGTTAATTTGATCACAGTTTATAATAATGTCGGAACGTTCAAGGCTATAGATAGTTTAACACCAGTATTAGACAGTTTTCAAGAAAAAGCGGAGGAAGTGATAATCTTAGGGGATTGGAATTCCAGGATAGGAGAGGAACTCGGGGGGAGCAAAATAGATGAAGAGTTTCCAAGTAAAAATTATTATAGAAAGCGCACATCAGAAGATAAAACTGTAAACGGTGAAGGAGTTAAATTATTAAGGTTTTGTGAGGAAATGGGCTTAAGGGTTCTTAATGGAGGAATAAATAGAGACACTTAAGGAAAACTGACGTGTGTAGGGGTGGATGGAGGTTTTGTTCTTGACTTAATAATTGCATCTGATGGAATTGGAGATTCTCAGGTGAAAGAAATCAAAATACTACCAAGGATAGAGTCAGATCATTTTCCAGTGACCTTTAAGTTGCAAGTGAAAAGTAAGCGAAGACAGAAGGGCACAAAGAAGAGTAACGATGAAAGAGCGGTAAACATTGATTGCGAGATTCAGTGAAATCGACTGGTATGGGACAACAAAAAGACACAAGAGTACAGAGAGGCATTAGAGATGTTGTGGGAACAAAAAGTAATAGTAAATGAAGGGGAATGGTCAAATGCATGGAATGAAGTTAATCAAGCAATTAAATTAGCTGCGGAGCAGGTAGGAATGATTAGGAAAATAAAAAGGGGAGGGAAAAATAAAGGTATAAAAAGGGACGTTGAGGAACAGAAGCTGAAAAAAGAGTATTTTAAATGCTTGAAAGCTTACTTGAAAGAGAAGGGTAGAAAAGAGAGGGAAGAGTTAGAAGAAAGTAGAAAAAGGTTAAGGGAATGGCGAAGAAATAAGAAACAGCAAGAAAAAGAGGAAAAATGGGAAAGGGTAGTCAAAAGTAAAAATATGAGCGAGTTTTGGCAATCATTGAATGGTTTCAGGTCGAGAAGAAAATGTAAAGGTATAAGCATCAAAAAAGAGGATTGGAAAAAACATTTCATGAAACTCCTAGGTGGGAAAGATGAGAATCCAGAAAATACACGGATTGAAGGGGAAAAGGAGAATTTCCAGGGAGAGCAAGAAGAAGATATTACGAATCAAACTTCAAGCTCAGAATTACCTTCAAAAAACATCGAGGGGTTTGATGCAGAGGAGGATGAATAAGACATCAAGTTAAATAAGGATATCAAATTTGAAGAGCTAGCTAAGGTCGTTAATAGACTAAAAAGGGAAAAGCAGTAGGAGAAGATGGAGTGTCAATTGATTTTATTAAAGGATTGCCGGAGGTGTGGGCCAAAGAGGTTCATAGAGTATTAAACGGAATGTGGAAAGATGGGGTGCTGGGACCTGGCTGGGAAAAAGCAAGAATATTCCCTATTTATAAAGAGGGAGATGAGCATGTAACGGGAAAATACAGAGGTGTATTATTGCTCGATGTGGGGTACAAAATTCTAGCTGCTGTTTTGGATGAAAGGTTAAGAACTTGGATGGAAAAGAAAGGAAAATTTGAGGAAAGTCAAGGAGGATTTAGAAGGAAAAGAGCCACGCGGGATCATATCTGGGTTTTAAATTCGTTAATTAACAATAAGTTGAAAAATAAAGAAGGAAAATTACATGTAGCCTTCATAGATTTGAGAAAAGCTTTCGACACAGTGGACTGTGGTCTATTATTGAACAAAATATGGAAATTGGGTGTAAGAGGAAGAATGTTTAAAATGATAAAAGTGATTTATAACAAAACATTTAATGAGGTCATCACTGGAGAGGGGTTAACAGAACATTTTGTTACAATTAGAGGGGTTAGGCAGGGTTGTCCACTTAGTCCTCTACTTTTTAATATATTCATTCAAGATATGGACGATATATGGGAAAAAGAAAATATAGGGGGAACAATTATAGGGAAAAAGAAAATATTCGTGTTGAAATTTGCTGCCGACTTGGCTTTAGTAGCAGACTGGGCGTAGGGACTGACAGGAATGCTGAAAAAACTTGAAAAATATGTAAGTAAAAACAGACTAGACTAAGATGTGGAAATGTGGGGAAGGCGGGTAATAAAGGGTTTCTGGATACCATGTGCAGATTATGTGAGTTCGAGGAGGAAAACATTTTTCATATCTGGAATTGTGAAAAAGCTAGGGAAATCTTAAGTAAGAAATGGGTAGATGGTGTACTCAAATGGGCTTAAGGTAAAACAGGGACTCAATTTAAAAATTTATTGTTAAGAACTTTAAGTGGAGAGCCGAATATCGTCCTCGTCGAGTACGCGAAAGAATTTGTAGAAAAAGCAAAGACAATACGTTGTAATTTGTAATTAAAATTTGATAAAACTAAGTTCATTCTAACGGATGTGATTAAATATACAATATAGGAATTAAGACTACTATTTATAAGATATTTTAATTTAGGTATAATCAGGGAAATTATATTGTAAAACTTTTGTAAAGTGTACAATGGAGAAATAAATAAATAAAAAAAATTAAACTACGAAGATAAAAATACCCCCACGAAACAAATTAAATTTACATAAGACTTAAATAATCTTTCATACACAGTGTTAAACATATATAAGTTTAATTAAAACATTTAACCTTTATGCTACTACAAAAAATATTCTTATTAACTCCATTATTAAATAACATTATAAATGAAATTATTTTTTAATATCGAAAAATCCTAACGAACAACTGTTTCGGTAGAACATGAATCTGCCTTTTCAGAAGAATTGCTCTTTCTTTTTAATGCTTTTTTATACAGTCTGTTTGTCCTCAACAGAAGCAAGTCATTTAGGATGTCTCCACTTAAGTTAGCCCTTAAAGATGAGAATATAAATTTCATTCCGGAAAACAATCTTTCTACACTGACTTGAGTCATCGGCACCGCATAAACAACAAGTGAGAGTTGATACAACTCTTTCGTAAGAGATTTGTTAGTCTCCCAAAATAATAAAAGATTCTCTTTCCTTGGAATACTCGGAATTTTTTCAAAATCATTCAAAATTTTATCAATGCAATCTCGAGGTGTTAATCTGGCAAGTCTTTTAGCATCTTTCTCTTTCCTCATTAGCTCCAAAATAACTTCATCATTATCCACACAATTTTGATTAAGAATCTAAATAGAGAGTCAATAGAAGAATTTACTTATAAGTAAATAAATTAATCCCATGTCAATAAAATCACTGTAATTTTACAAAAAATATTACCGAAATCGAGTGTATTATTACAGTGATATTAAGATAATTTTACTTGCTGTTTAGAAAGAAATATTAACTAAGTGTTGCCTAATATGTAGATCTTGAATTATAATTAGGTATAATTATATAGTAAATATGGTTACATCATCATGTGGAGGAAAATCTTCTACAAGTGTATCATATGCCTTTGACGTTTTGGAAGCTTTATTTTGTTTGCGGTTTTTTTCTAAGCAAATCCACAGATTTTTTTATTTCTGCTTCGCAATTGTACAGTTGCTTTCACTTAAAAAAGGTAAATATCTGGGATCTAGAAAAAGTGAAGCCAAAGGAGCATCATTTTGTAATATTTGTTTCTCACGTTTCTCGATAGATAAAGAAATTTGTAAAGCAAAAGGAGTATTAATTCCTTGAGTAAAAAATTTGCACTCATTCCAAATTCCAAAAAAATCCCCAGCAAGGAGATTTTTTTTCTGCATCTGGACAGTTGCAATTTTAGATGGTTTTAAAGCCTCATAGCAATCCTCCAATCTTTGCCACTCAATTTCAGACAACAAAATTCTTTGGAATTTATCAACGACATTATCATATCCGATGTGGAATTCCAACGAGTTCAATTTTAAATAATTTTTAAAAGTAATTTTTTTAATTCTAAGACTGGCTTTTTATTAACACCGTATCTTTTTAATGCTTGCAGCAAGTATCTGTACGTAGAACTTTGACAGAATTTCGAGCCTAATAATTAAAATTCAAATATTAAAATCAATCAAGTAAGTTAAGATTTAATTTTTTTTATTTAACTAAATTGGAGATGATAATAGCAATGTTATTAAAAAGCTTTTATTTATTCATTTATTGTTGCATTTGTTATTTATTAATCATTCAATAATTTATTATTTAATAATTTTTAATAATAAAGTAGGGGAAAGGCTTGCATGATATCCCACTTGCGTTATTTTTTATTTAAGAAGTGTCATAATTAAAAACGCGACTGATATTGATGTCAAATAATTATTTATTACTTTTGTATGATGTTTTAGAGCAAAAAGAAGCAATAAAAATCTTCTTGACAAATAAATTTTAAAATTGACTTGAGGAAGAGTTGAAAAATTAAAAATGTGACTTTATCATGTACTAACAAATGAAATATTTTTATAGATAATTTAAGTTACTATTTTTTTCTAAGTTTCTTTCTTAATCCGTTTTGATAATTTAACAGGAATTTTTTAAATATCATGAATTAATATTTTTTTCATTTATTTAAAAATAGAGTACGAAATTGCAGGTTGACTCACTTTACGGTAGCAGGCCTGAAATGCAAATCTGTAATGATAATTTGGAGTAAATTTACACGACTTTCAATTGCAAAAAATTTGTTTTTCAAAAATATGTTTTATTTTTAAAAAATTTTATTTATTAATAAATTGTTTAAAAATTTTAGGTCCTCTTTCTGATAGTATGTTTATAATATGTCAACTTTGTTTTTTTAATGAATTATGAGCAAAACAGCTATGGTTTAGCTACCTTTATAGGTAGCTAAACCATAGCTGTTTTGCTCATAATTCATTAAAAAAGCCTTTCCCAAAAAGTGCAAGCCTTTCCCCTAGATATTAATCATATCTATTATCTATATTCATTAATTTTACTGATTATTTTATGTTTCGTTTTGATTATTTAAGTTTTGGACTATGTTTATTAATTTAAAAAATTTGTATAAATTTTTCTCATAGGTAGTAATTTTTTTACTTCTGTTGATGGAACTTGCCTTTGCAATTATTCTTTTCATACGATTCTTTTTTAGTACATCGAAAATGGGGAGGTGCAAAGTGTGAGCACCACAACGAACAAGAGTCAATATCGATACATTTAAATCAAACAGATCTTCTTCGTCATTTTCTTCTTCATCTCCGCTCTTGCTGTCACTTTTCCTACTGTTGGACAAAATTTCTAAATCGCTGTATATATCTTTTTCCGATTCTAATTCACTATTCTTCCCTTCTTCTTCTTCTCCAACGTTTGAAGATTGAGAGTTAAAGGCAGCTTCTTGGTCTTCCCGTAAAAGTGATAACAATTTAATCATGTTACTCCCGTTGTCAGATGTTGAGGAGTAAAGCTTATCAACTTTAATATTATATTGCTCTAAAATTTCAATAATAATCGATCGTAAATTGGCAGCTGTGTGAGAAACTTGAAGTTCTTTTACAGACAGTGTTTTCAGATGTAAAATTCCACCATGGATGAACTAAACATTTACTCCCAAAAATGATCTATTCACACGGTGAGCTGGAAGCCGGAAAGTTCCGACCAAAAATGTCGCGAAAATCGGCAAACGGGGATGTCTTAAGGTAGGTTTGGACATTACAAATCCGTTTGAATTGAAATCCTAGCTGATCGTTTAAGCGAGATATCGCGAAGTCAGTCTCAAGTTTGCAAATTTAGATTTTAATTTTTTAGAAAATGCACTAACAGAAAAAAATAGTATATTATATGTTAATTTTTTATTAAAATTTTTGTTTACATGCAATGCAAATTTAGAAAAAATTATTATTAGAACGTAATATTCAAATTAGTGTAATCGAATTGTCGCAAAATCAATTTTCAATATACTAATGTTGACTTTTATTTTTCAAAGAAATGCAACTTCAGTTTGTAATTTATCGTCCTGTTTTATGTGTCATAGATAATTTATAGATTGTTTGTTTTTATGTAAAAACAATGTCGTAGATTAAATAAAAATTTGAAAAGCAGGAAATATTGAATAATTTCACAGAAGCACGAAGAAAATCGCCGGAAAGTTTGTGCTTCATGTGGAGAAAAAATAGTTGTCAAAGGAAGAAGGTTAGAATGGTTTTTTATAACAAAAAAATATGAAGATTTGATCAAGAAATTTTTAAGCGAAAAATTTGATATACAAAACTCCAAGTTTCCTTTAAGTATTTGCGGTTCTTGTCGTTTATCACTTGATGAGTACGAAAAGGGGGTGTTTAAAAGACCAACACCTGTAATGCCAAATAATTTGGATATAGAATTACCAAAAAATACTCGGCAAAACGATAGTATTCAATGTTCTGACAACATTTGTACAAAAGCTACATATAAAGGTCATATCAATCCGAAAAAAGGTGCCGGTAACAAAAGGAAGTTTACAAACGATGTCTGCAAATCAAAAGAAAACAATACTTCTTTGAACTCAAATTATCAGCAAGAGGCTCTGGAAGTATTACGTAAGCATATTTTTTACTTAGTCCTACCCTAAAATTTTTAAGAAATACCTTACCTAAGTCTACCCTAACACAGAAAAAAGCTGGCTTCAAATTGAGTATAGATTCTATTCTCAATTTGATTCATATCAAAAATGAGACTGGGATGCGAATCAAATTGAGTATAGAATCTATTCTCAATTTGAAACATTCATAATTAATTTAAAACCAGGTTTTTTTTGTGAACCAGACAAAATTTTTTCAGAAGGAACAAAGTCTGTTGATTCCACTACGAGGTGCAATATTTGTTTACAAGAAATTGGTCGAGGTATAAAGCATCCCTGTCTTGCTAAGCGTAATGCTGTTTGTGAAAATGTGGTGAATATAGTCCATCAACTTCCTGAAAAACAACAAGAACAGATTCTATGCAGTTTGTTACGAGATCAAACGAATAAAGCAGAAAATCCAAATGGAAAAAATAATGTTAATCTTCAGCTCACTAATGTATCAGGACCTACAATGAAAATTGCACTCTATCCAACACACAAGAAAATTGAATTTTCAAATGAACAGTTTAGCAACTTTCAAGTAAATACAGGATCTTCAACCAATTTAATGAAAAAAATGGCTGATTTTGTTCGTCGCGCTGTTGGTAGACGTTCGGTATCCTCCAATTTAGCTGAACATTTATCGCTCAAGTCGACATTATTATCTGATTTATACCAACACGATGTTAGGGAATTTCACGTAGAAGGCGTAAAAAATACCAAGGAAAAAAGACCCGTTGTATTTGCTGATGCCGAAGCGATAGTTTCAAAAATTATTGAGCTCAGAAATTTAATCGGCGATTATCACATTAAAATTCTTGCAGATGGTGGGCAAGGTTTTTTTAAAATGTGTTTAACTCTAATTCCACAGAATTACAATTTGGAAAACGATGAAGATAATACTGCTAACGAAATAAACGAAAATGTTGATCCTGAATCACCTACAGAAAAACGATGTCGCTATTCTGGAGGCGCTGTGACCGGAAGAAAAGCAAAGTTAACGAGTGTCAATCGTCTAATAATTTTATGTTTAGTTCCAAAAATCAAGGAGACATACGAGAACCTAGAATTATTGTTTCAGCTGACTAAACTGAATAACATTCCTTTCAAGTTTGTGGCTGATTTTAAGTTGATACTGATGGTAAACGGTCAGCAAACTGCGACTTCGATGTTTCCATGTCCATATTGTTGTGTATCGTTGCGTTCTTTGAGAAGTTCAAACGACGAAAAAAACGAAAATTCAGTTTCAAACAAAAAAATTTATTTTTCACATTTAGAGTCTCGAGATCTGAAAACTTATTGGCAGTTAAAAAATGATTTCGAAGCATTTTGTAAAGCGGGAAAAGATAAGAAAGTTGCTCCACATTTTCATAGCACAATAAATGCACCAATGTTCGAAGAATCTGATGATCTTTGTGTGTTGGAGAAATGTATCGTCCCAGAACTACATATTCTTCAAGGATTTGTCAACCATTTATTTTGGGACGGAATAGTACCTCTTGTTGGCCGTGAAAAGGCTCTTTTATGGCCTAGGAAACTTGGAGTTATTTCAAAATCTTACCATGGTGAAGTGTTCGAAGGAAATGGTTGTAGAAAACTTCTGTCGGAACCAGATAAGTTGTTGGATCCAGAAATTTTTAAAAGTCATACTCAATATACCCTCGTACCTTTCGTATCTGCCTTAAAAGCATTTGATCAATTAGTGAAGAATTGTTTTTCTACGAGAACAGTAAATTACAGCGTATTGAGCAGCCAAATTGGAAACGTGAAAAAAGCTTATGAAGCCACTGAGATGACCGAAACATTAAAAATACACGTACTTTTGGATCATCTTGAACAATGTTTAAAGTTTTTAGGAAGACCTGATGGTTTAGGAATTTGGTCTGAGCAAGCGGGCGAAAGTGTCCACCATTCCTTTTTGAAAACTTGGAATAAGTATAAAGTAAATTCAATGGTGGATGCTGAGGGATCATTTGAAACATATTCAAAAAGACTGTTGAGGGCAGTAGTAGAGTTTTCTTCCCAACATGTTTGAATATTTCGGGTACGAAAATAAAAGTTCATTTAAAAACATTTTTCTTATTAAAAGAAGTTATTAAAATTAAAAATAATTATTATTATTTTTGAATAAACAAAATAACAAAAAAATCTGGTAAGATAAGTTACTTTTGAATAAATAATGCATTTTAAAGTTCGAATTTAATATAAAGTAATTTTTATTTATACCTATACCTATATATACATACAATTTTTTCTGTTAGTGCATTTTCTAAAAAATTAAAATCTAAATTTGCACATTTGAGACTGATTTCACGATATCTCGCTTAAACGATCAGCTAGGATTTCAACTCAAACGGATTTGTAATGTTCAAACCTACCTTCAGACATCCCCGTTTGCCGATTTTCGCGACATTTTTGGTCGGAACTTTCCGGCTTCCAGCTCACCGTGTTCAGTCGCGAAGCAATATCAACTTTAATGCTAATAAGTTCAACCTGCAATTTGTTTATAAATGCATACCTTAAATTATCGAATATAACTTTTTAAATTATAGGCTAAATAAATAATAAATAATAAATAATAAATAATAAATAATAAATAATAAATAATAAATAATAAATAATAAATAATAAATAATAAATAATAAATAATAAATAATAAATAATAAATAATAAATAATAAATAATAAATAATAAATAATAAATAATAAATAATAAATAATAAATAATAAATAATAATAAATAATAAATAATAAATAATAAATAATAAATAATAAATAATAAATAATAAATAATAAATAATAAATAATAAATAATAAATAATAAATAATAAATAATAAATAATAAATAATAAATAATAAATAATAAATAATAAATAATAAATAATAAATAATAAATAATAAATAATAAATAATAAATAATAAATAATAAATAATAAATAATAAATAATAAATAATAAATAATAAATAATAAATAATAAATAATAAATAATAATAATAAATAATAAATAATAAATAATAAATAATAAATAATAAATAATAAATAATAAATAATAAATAATAAATAATAAATAATAAATATTAAATATTAAATATTAAATATTGAATATTAAATATTAAATAATTAAAATTAACAAATAAGCGAACTATACAATTTTTAATCCTTCTTTAATTTGAAGGCGCATTTGGTCAGCTTCGGTTTTTATAAAATCATAGATTGTTTTGGGAGATACATCAAATTATTCAGTCGATTTTAAAGCATCTAAAATAGGGTCGATAATTTTTCTGAAGCCACTATCTTGCATTAAAGAAAACGGGCGACCATTGACAGTCACTAAGTCAATGCAAGCTTCACATAAAACTTTAGCAGATATTTTTACATGCAAAAAGTCAAATGACTTTTTGTTGGTCCCAGAATTTCCATTTTTTTACTTATCTCCTGTTCCTTTTCAAGTTTAAGTACAGTGGTATATTCTTGAGGATGTAGTCGCTTTAAATGTGTTTTTAATTTTCCCACATGTTTTCCCTACAAATTGGTTTTTTATGAATATTTACTATTTTAATTTTATTACAATTATAATATAACTAAATTTGTCATTAATTACTTCATATAAATGTAATTTTATTATTTATTTCGATTTACTTAAATATTAAATATTAAAAGTAATAAATTTTATAACATAATTTTTAAATTCATTTCTGTATGAAAGGAATTTAAATATTTTATAACTAATTTATATAACTATAAAAATAAAATATTAATTTAAGAATGCTAACTTTCAGTTTCACATTGCACTCGTTGATTTTGCAAGTTGAATCATTCTTTTCTTTATCATAATGGTAAAACTGATGTACTTGAGACGTTTGCGGTCTGCCGCATTTGACAGAGGACATTTTTCAAATAGATTAAAATCGTAATTACTTTAACTTCATTTTCCAGTCTCCTAATTTCAACTAAACCACATAGAAATGCTTTATTCATAACACGCAATCCCTTTTTATTTCTCTTAACCAACAATTTGTTAAATAACCAAAAAAAGATCAGCTTTTGTTTTGTTTGAAAGAGGAAAACTAAATATGTATAGACTTTCGTTTTGTTTAATAAAAAACAAAACTATACGAAACGAAAATTTCGTGTCCATCCCTGCCCTGATTACGAATATGATATTCGCCATTTTAAATTTTGGAAAACTGATGTCAGTTTCGTAATCAGCGACCCCAAAAACTCCCAAGTAACAATTTTCAAGCAAATGCACTTGATTTTAAATTTTCTCTCCCGATATATTGGATCCGCCATTTTGAATTTTGAAAATTTGATTTTTACAAAAATGCAAATGAAAAAACTTTTAAATTATTCGATTGCTCATCTGAATACAAAAACGTCATTGACATGGCGACGAATAAGGATGTATAACTTTTATTTTACTTCAAATTTTGCAATAACAAATTTAATAATGAATACAAAATGCTACATATTTTTTCCATAAATAATAAAAAATTGATTAAAACTAATAAATAATCAAATAACTAATACATTAAACCGCTGCCAAGTTATACACTCAGATGCATTAATGCTGTCCTTCCGGTTCGACGATATTTTGCAAAGTCGTATGATTTCTGTCAAAATGTTTTCACTTCATGACATATGAGAACATTCGTATGCCACGAACTAAGAATATTTGATAGAAATGACACGACTTTTCAAAATTCCTTTAAACCGGAAGGACAGCATTAATCCATCTGAGTGTACATTTTGCTTCCTCATACAGAGCAACACTTCAGTGTGATACAGACCTATCTTCTGGTAATACTTAGAACAATCCCATCTTCAGGTGATGCTTTGTATCGTTCTGTCAAAAAGTAGGGTTAATGTCTTAGATGTTTTCTAAATTCATTTAAGTGGTTAAATTGTATTAATTCACACAAAATTTTTATATATTACCATAAAAATTCTCTCTTAAAATATGCAAAAATAATTGTTTTGAATGGAGTAATTATTTTTAGTACCGTAATTTATTTTTTTTATTCACATTACAATCTGTCAAATTAGAGATAGCACGTTACAAAGCATCACCTGAAGATGAAACTGTTATAAGTATTACCAGAAGATAGGACTGCATCGCACACTGAAGTATCGAGAAGAAGTCGTCGCTTGGGGACAGCAACATGCCGACTCAGCTAAACGGTGAAAAAGATGCCGTTTCAAAAAGAAAAGTGAAAAACATGCCATTTCGCGAAAGCGCTGAGAAACATACCTTCTTCTAACGAACGGTGAATAACATGCCTTTTCAACCGTTAATATTTAATATTCATATTATATTAATAATATTATATTAATTATAAATAATTAATAACATTGTCCGACACTCATTTTTCCCCTTGAATAATTCTGATCACTTTCGATAGATTTTTTCACGCTGATTACGAATCTGAACAGAAAAATGCTCTAGCACATCAAGTTTTTGAGAAAATTAGTGTTAAAAAGTCAAAAAAGCATGTTTTTGTCTATCTTTGAAAATCATTAAAAAATAAACAAGAGGTGCAAGAATTTTGTTTTTGGTTTTAAATGAAAGCTTGATTCACAACCAACAATTTCATTGGGGAAGAATTCGGAGGCATTTCTTGTAAGACAATTAAAAATTATTTTTTCCTATACATTAAATTTTGTTAAAATTTATATTTTTCTGGCACCATGTATAACCTCAGCATTATAAAACAAAGTGATAAACAAATGAATTTTTTATTTTTCAAATTAATAACATTTTATATTATTTTCAGGTTACTTATTTTATTTAAAAATTTTTTTTAGTTAATCTTGATGTATATACTTAACAAAGGAAAAGTTAATTTTGAAAAGAAAATTCATGTATTTAAAATAAAGAATACCTATTACGAATTTAACACTATTTGTTTTTGCAAAATTATAACATTGCTTTCAGTACATAGTTGTTTTGCTCTAATATAGTGTTATGTCTTACCTTATTATTATATTCCCTATTTTTTCTCGATTTAACTTTAATTTAGAAAAATTAAAGTTGGGACGAGGTTGGATAAATGACAAGAAATAATTATATTTGAACACAATATATTTGGAAAAGATGAAAATTATGCAAACATGGAATGAACACGAACTTTCTAAAATGAGTCTAAGTGGTTTGTTTCTCTCTACCTTTGCTCAGCAGGTGATGGTCCTAGCTCGTGTCGCAGGAGTACAATGGGGCTGGTTTGATAATTAGGCTCTAAGTGGCTGCAGGTTAATGATTTACGAGACTCGTAAATTATCTTCGTTCAATGGGTATTATGTTTCTTTCAGCTTTTGTCACAACTCGAACGATGTTTTCTAACACCAAATTAGACTTCAAGATGAGTTGAATTAGACTTTTCACGTAAGATCGGGACAACTACTATACTGGGGATGAGACCATTTATACGAAGAGAACCACTTGTGATGATTAAAATTTTTAGACTGATATACCGGTGACTTCTATTGACGATTACATTTTTAAGGCTGTAATCCGGGTGACTACTTTTGATGACTTCCAATTTTAGACTAAATTTTAGATGATAGTGTGACCATTTTTATACTAGACTCCTTAGGTCTTTTAGCATGGTCTCTTCGGAAAAGGTTTTCTAGCATAGAGTCTTTAAAAGTATTGTTGTAGACACTTGTGTTTACTCAGTTTCTAGATCGCACGTGTTCATATCCTGTTAGTCATATGTTTTTACAATTCTGTTATTTAATATTATATTTTTATGTTGTTTCTTAATTATTTATAGTTATTACAATTTGATATTAATAATTTGTTATTAACTTGTTATTACAATTTGGTATTATTGTTTACATTATTAGAACTTGTTGTTAATTATTATTTTGATACAATTTATTATTATCTTGATATTATTAACTATTATTTGTTGTTATTTTGTTGTTACAAATTATTATTAACTTATTCTTATTAATTACTATTTTGTTGTTACATTTTATTACTAATTTGTCACAATAAATTATTATTATTTGTTATTAATGTTACAATTAATTATTATTATTTTGTTATTATTGTTACAATTAATTATTATTATTTATTGTTACAAATTGTTATTATCTTGTTATTATTATTTATTATTGATGTTACATTTATTACTACTTGTTATTGTTGCTTATTATTATTATTTTGTTATTATTGTTCAATAATTAACATTATCTTGTTATTATAAATTCTTATTCGTTGTTACACATTATTATTGTTTAATTTCAATTATTATTTTATTATTGTTATTAATGCTATTTTTGTTAATTAATAATTATAAATAAGTTGTTAATAATATGTTAATAACCATTATTTGTTGTTATTCCATTATTATTACTATTGTTATTATTATTATTATTGAAAATGACGTTACGATGACGTAACAATAGGATACAAGCAGACAAAATGAAATTTATTTATTTTATTGAGTATTCATATACGTCAAGATTAATTGCAACATTTCTTTCAAAGAAAATAAGTAACCTGAAAATAATATAAAATGTTATTAATTTGAAAAATAAAAAATTCATTTGTTTATCACTTGTTTTATAATGCTGAGGTTATACATGGTGCCAGAAAAATATAAATTTTAATAAAATTTAATGTATAGGGAAAAATAATTTTTAATTGTCTTACAAGAAATGCCTCTGAATTCTTCCCCAATGAAATTGTTGTTTGTGATTTAAGCTTTCATTTAAAACCAAAAACAAAATTCTTGCACCTCTTGTTTATTTTTTAATGATTTTCAAAGATGGACAAAAACATGCTTTTTTGACTTTTTAACACTAATTTTCTCAAAAACTTGACGTGCTGGAGCATTTTTCTTTTCAGATTCGTAATCAGCGTGAAAAAATCTATCGAAAGTGACCAGAATTATTCAAGAGGCAGAAAAAAAAGTTATTTTTGTCGGACAGTGTAATATTATATTTATTATAAACAATTAATGATTAATTAATTAATTTATAATTATTAATAATATTATATTAATTATTTATTTATTTAATATTATATTTAATATTAACGGTTGAAAAGGCATGTTCTTCACCGTTCGTTTGAAGGAGGTATGTTTCTCAGCGCTTTCGCGAAATGGCATGTTTTTCACTTTTCTTTTTGAAACGGCATCTTTTTCACCGTTTAGCTGAGTCGGCATGTTGCTGCCCCCAAGCGACGAAGTATTGTAATACTAAAACTTTTCAGGTTCCATTTTTTAACATATCTTTATGTTATTTGGTCTCAGGAGTTCAAAAATGTTATTCTCCAATTTTGTACAGTTTTCTTAAACGCATCTTTTGAGCCCTCAATGAACATTTTTCGTTTATATTCATCAGAGATATTAAACTTTTAAAAATAAAAAATTTTAGAAAATAAAACTTTTTAGAAAATTTTGTTGAAAAAATTATAAAGAACTTTGAAACTATAGTTACCAACTTGTAGAGCATTAAAAACGCTTCGATTGACTTAGTTTTGAAGCTGATTCGGTTAGAAATAAAGAAGTTATTGATATTTAAAAAAACAGAAATCGTAAAGAAAATTTTTTTTATATGGAAGTATTAAATAAAGAAAAAAAAATATTACAGCAGTTGAAAATAATTGTTCGAAACTTATAATTTATTGTTATTTACATCTCTATGAGGAAGAAAAGTGTTCATGAAATGAACACAACGAGATTTACGAAGACGAAAGAAATGAATACCAAAATTATAACAAAAAAGATGCGTTTAAGAAAACTCTACAAAATTGGATAAAAACATTTATAGGTGCCCTAATGTTGTGTTAAGTGGATGACTTATGTTTAATAGTAATTAATATCAATTATATTTTTTACGATTTTTTTACATTAAACCATTTTTAAACAGATATTTTAAAAGCTTTCCATTAAAAAATGCGAAATTTTTGATTATTTGAAAATATTTTTATATTTATATCTTAGTTATAGAATAGTATTTTTTGCAAAATTATGCTAAAATGTGTCTAAATAACATATAATACTGAAGTATATAAAGTTTAAAAGCAATGCATGAAAAAATGTAAAATTTCACATTTTTCGATTTTTTGAAAAATTTAATATCTTCTGTTCTAATTAATATTTTTCAAATCCGTATATTGATAAACCTGCCTTGGATCAATATCTAACAATGTGACAAATATAGTTTAAATCGGTAAAAGCGTTTTTGTGTGATTGGGGTACAAAGATTTTGAGACAGACAGACTTACATACATACACACATAAATATATACAATAAAATTTTTAAGATTATTTCTGGAATCTTTAATGTCAATACCAACTATTTATGCTAAAATTTTGAAGTTTTAAACAATGTACAGACAGACATCTGATTTTATTAATAAGGATTCTTTATATCTTTTTTTATTTTTTAATAAAAGTTTAATAGTAATTTTTTATACATAGTTAATCTTTAACTGGATGTAAAGCTAAAAAATTAAATTCTTATCTACATTAATTAACAGCAAAATTTGAATATTTGTATTATCTATTATCATTCTCTTCAAAAATTTCTTTAGTCGCCTGTTTACTTGCATCAATTGTTACGGTATAACCTAACAGCAACTTAAATTTAAAATTAATATTGATTCGTTAATTTCTTTTACATTTTATATACCAATTTTTCAAATTAATATTAAAGTCTCCTCCCCACATTTCTTCTAAACCTATGCTCAGCCGAAAGGTGATATCCTGAGATATCACAAAACATAAGCTTACAACAGCACCGCACCGGAAGCGAAGTTGGGCTATTTAAGCGCTTTCATTATGACTAGAAATAAAAGAAAACTAGTTAAGAAAAATTTATGATTTTCAGGAATTATTTTTTTTGTTCTTGTTATTATTAAATATTGTATGCAATTATATACAGATATCCTAATTACTTTGTTTAACTATTTTATGCAATTATCTATGGATATCCTGGAATATCCCGCATATTTGGGTTTAAATATTATATACGTCTATATATGGATATCCTGGAATATCCCTTATATTTTTAGTTTAAATATTATACCACAGATCTTAATGCTAATCATCTCATTATACATCGTCTTCGAACTCATACACCTTTGGATGGCTGTGGCAACGCACACGCATACATATAAACTCCTTTAAAACAATAGTAGCATGGTGTCATGCACACAAGCATACTATAAATAGTACAGGCCACTCACACATTGCAGGCCTCTTCTCGTTGCTTCTTCTCCTTCGTTGCATCCTTCCCTTTTCCCCTGGGCCCCACGCGTTTTGACAAGCAAACGCACGTGCATGATTCAGACCGATATTATTTCTTTTAAAGCTCAAAGAAATAATAACTAAATTATTTATTCCAAATCAATTTGCACTGGCCAAATTACGTGGTGTGTCTGAAGTTGTTAAACAGTTACAACCAGAACACCAGCACTAGTTATTAGTGCAATACTTTAATAAATATTTCGATATTTATTAATAATAACAATAAACAATTTTTTTTTCATATTTTTATTATTATTTTATTTTTTTTTATCAAATTAATTTTTTTCTCTTCCTTTAAATTTTTTTTGATTGAAATTATTCGAAAATAATAATTTCAGAAAAATATCAAATTTCAATCTCTCCTTGCATCCCATGTGCTTGCCGAACAAACGCACGTGCAACGATTTAAACTGAATGTTATTTCCTTCTACACTCAACAGAATAAAAGGAAATTATATTTTCCAAAAAAAAAGGAAATTTTATTTACGCCAATCAAAATTATGTGGTGTGTCTGAAGTTATTAAACAATTATAACTAGAACACCGGCACTAATTATTAGTGCAATTTTATTATAAACAATTAATCTTTTTTTATAATAATGATGCCAACAAACAATTTGAATTTTTTTTTGTCTTTTGTTAATTTTTTTGATTGATTGGAATTATTGAAAATAATAATTCCCAAAAAATATCAGATTTTTGCAAACACATTTCCGTTTCTCACGCCAACCGTGAGATCCGCAAGTCAGCAAAAATCCTCTTGACCAATGGGCCCAGAGTTCCGACCCCACTTTTACTCCTACAACCACCTCTTCTATCCCAAATCTTCCCCCAGATTTAGAAGCAAGGAGTAGAGGAGCAATTAGAATTTTCAAAATTCGCAGTACAACTTTCGTCTTGTTAGTAAGCTCCTCGTGGAGGCTTGAAAGCAATTCGCGAAACGCCGGGACTTGCCCGTCTATTAATCGACCCCTAGCCTAGCAGACCACTACAAGATAGTGTCTAGGATCTAGGATAGACGAAAATAAATAAAAAGGTAAAAGCTTCACGAAAGTGAAGCCCGACCAAATTTAATTTATTTTCGTTGCTTAGAAAATTTTAAAAACTAAAATTAAAATTTCGAGTCGCGTTAAATAAATTTGCATAAATTAATCTCTAGTGGTGAAATTGTTTGTGTGTGCCGTTCCTAGGCCATCCAGGTCTAAGGGCCAAGGAAAAGAAAAACTTAGTGAGCAGAATTGTGAAAAACAATCAAATTTTCGCCCGCCGAGCATCTCAAAACTCGGGCGGTAGGATAAGTTCATTATAGGATTAATTTGTGAAGGAAGATTGAGTGAGTAATTTGTATCGTTTCAATTTTATAATTTTCTCTTTTGTAACTTTCTATAGTATTTTCTGCTTAAAATTGTAATAAATTATGAACTCTCATTTTTAAATTTCACCTTCTTATTGTCTTATAATTTTTCCTTTTCATAATTGATAAAATTAGAATTAAAGGGATGTTGCTTGGTAAATTCTTTTAAAAGAGATAAACGGACCCCATAAAATAAAAACAGGGTCATCCGACCCTGGCAGCTTGGTTTCCTCCAACGAACCCCCGCAGGCGCGCAGTAGAATTTCTTTTCATCGCTAAACAAGTATATTTTTATATTCCAAATTTTTGATTTCTGAATTTTTCTTCGGATTTTAATAATTTAATAAATAATTACTTTCGGTTCGTAACATCAATCACATTGACAACTATAAATCCCATAATATAACTTTGTCAACACTATTATTTTATGCACGCCCGGAAACAGAAAATCGAAAAAAATTTAAAGATCAAATCCAATCATGTTTGCTATATTTTTTCTGAAATCTACAAATGAAAATACATAAAATAAAAAAATGCAGTCCAATAGACAAAGAATTGTGAAAACCAAAGGGGGGGGGGTACACACTTTTTTTTAAAACGAAATTTTTTTTAGTTTTTCGCAAAAAAAATATGAAGATGAATTCCAATAATTTTTTCTGTATGTTTGTTGAAATCTACACGAAAAAATAAACAAAAATATATAACACCAGTCCACTAGATTAAGAATTGATAGAACCAGCAAGGGTTGAAGAATTTTCGAGCTTGCAAAAAGAGATTTTATTTTTTCGATGAAAACACCATGAAGATATCTATTCTAATCACTTCCGCTATATTTTTCCTGTAATCTATGCATAAAAACGAATAAGTATGCCAATTTTCAGCTCTCCAGGTAAAAAACTGTGGGCGCCAGGGGGGGGGGTACATGCATTTTTTTCGAAATTTTCAAAATTTTCGAGTTTTTCGCTGAAAAAATTATGAAGATCGATACCGAATGTGTTCGTTATATTTTTCCTTTAATCCATTTTTGAAAATACATATGCATACCAATTTTCAACTTTCTAGATAAAAAACTGTGAGCGCTAGGAGGGGAACATGGTCATTTTTGTAACCGTTTCAATAGGATTCCTACCGGGGTACGGAACCCTAAAAAGTTTCTAAAAAATGTGATTTCATTGTAATTAAGGTTTTTGGAGTCGCAAAATTCAAATTTGACGTCAGTTTTTCAAAATGTAAAATAGCGGATTCAAATGGCGGACCCAAAATGGCGAATTCAAAAAATTTAAATTTTATCAGATTTGCTTGAAACTTGTTACTCGGAGGTTTTCAGGGTCTCTGATTTCGAATCTAATGTCAGATTTTCAAAATTCAAAATAGCGGATCTAATATGGCGGTCAAGAAAATAAAAAATCTAACGGATTTATTTAAAACTTGTTACTCGGGGATTTTCGGGGTCGCTGATTACGAATCCGATATCAGATTTTGAAATCCAAAATGGCGGACCTAAAATTCGATCAAAATGCATGAATCTTGAAATTATCCGCCATATTGGATTCACCATTTTTATTTTGTAAATCTGACATCATATTCGTAATCAGCGACCCCGAAACCCCCCTAAGTAACGAGTTTCAAGCGTAGTTGATAAATTTTTAAATCTGCATAGCCGCCATTTTAGGTCCACCATTTTGAATTTTGAAAACCTGATTTGAAATTCGGATTTAGCGACCCCAAAAACCCTAGTATGCACTTGGACATTCAATTCGAATTATGTTTAGTATTTTATCTTTGAGATGGACATATATGTCCACAGACGTAAAGATGGCACGACTTTTTGTGGCCACATATGGTCCATGGACTGTCAAGGGGTTAAATGCAATTCGTATTTTATAACCTTACATGATTTATTTTTTAGTTAACAGTTTACGGTATAGTGGTAACCCAGATTATCACCTTTTCTATTCTCAAATTTTCTCATTAAATTCAATCTTTCTAAAATAAAATCAAAAAATCTTTTTTTATTAATAAATGAAACAATATTAAATGTAAAAAAATTAATAATAAATGCAGATACGTAAACTTATAAAAAATTATAAATAAATAAATTTCCAAAATAAAAATAAATTATTTTCGTGCAAAATTTTTTGGTATTTTAAAATCAAACTTCTTACCAAAATGTTTTTTGGAAAAATGAATTCAGATTAGTAATCAGGGATCCCAAAAACCCCTCTAAAAATTTTTCTTTTTCAAATCAGTGTTGTAATGTAATGTATGCCGCAAAGGGTTAAAATGACAGAGAGAAAAAATTTTCAGTCAGTATCTACTTTGAATATCAAAACTAAATAAGGTAGTATAATTAATAAAATTCGACAATTCGTTTAATTAATTTCCATAGTCAAGAGGTTAATTGATTCCTTACTATACAGTGTGTCAATGATTACTGTATCCATTTTATTTTTCGAAACTCAATTATTTTAAAACAATGAAGCACTCAATTTTAGTTTACTAAGTTCAAAGACATTTTCATTTGTAGACAAATAACTGTAAACATACTTATTAGATGTCAAGAAATTTATCATACTTTTTTAATGAATATTTATATGTACAACTTCCTTTGTTTCTTATGTAATAGTATAAAAAATGAGTGACTTTATTTAACGTAAGTTTGGTAATTTCCTGTTGAATATAAATGTCTGCGTTTTTTCTTGACACCTTACTAATTGTATTTTAATGAATATCTTAACATAAACAGTCATTTTTATTTTGCACGTTAGTCAATAGTTATTTAGTTTATTCTTATTTCTTTCACTATTTTCAATTCATTGAGTTTAAAAAAATGAACATAATAGAGTCTGAAATACCAAGTGATAATGAATCAATCGATGGACTAGTTGAGTCCGAAAATGAAAATGATGATTTGAAGGATTTGATGGATAACACTCAACCTGATACTGATAGTGATAATGATTGCGAATCTGACAGAATACATAACAAAAATGATGACGGTTGGAGACGTTGTGGAATGTCAGAAACTAATTTTCGATTTACGAAAATTAGTTGACCAAATATACCACATACAGCAAAGTCACCACTGGATATATTCTCTTGTCTCTTTTCAATGGAGTTTGTAGATTTACTTGTTGATCAAACAAATATTTACATAGATGAACAAACTAATCAACTGAAAAGAAATAAGAGAATTAAACCAGAACCCGTAACAAGAAAAGAAATGCTTACCTTTTTAGGTATAAATATTTTGATGGGTGTAAAAAAGCTTCCTTCATATTGGTCTTTGAACTATCAACTAAGAAACACATATATCTCTAGTGCTATGAATGTAAATAGGTTCGGGTTTCTGCTAACACATTTACATTTGAATGACAGTAGTATAGAACCTAAAAAAGGTCATGCAGAATATGATAAGTTGTACAAAATTCGACCACTTGTAGACACCTTATCAAAAACTTTTCAAGAGTGTTGGCAACCTAGTGAGAACCAATCGATTGATGAAAGTATGGTAAAATTTAAAGGACGCAGTTCCATGAATTTACCAAATAAACTTATCAAGCGAGGCTATAAAATATGGGTTCGAGCTGATGAGGATGGTTTTGTGTGTCAATTTCAAATTTACACAGGCAAAGAGAAAAACTCTAAAAAGGAAGATAATCTAGGAAAACGTGTTGTAATAGATTTGACGAGAACTCTTATTGGTAATTACTATCGAGTGTACTTTGACAATTTTTTTACTGGCATGGAATTAATGATGTCCTTAAAAAAAGACAAAATTCTAGGTTGTGGAACCGTTAGAGTCAATCGTAAAGGTTTACCAAAAGATCACCAGCCAGACAGAAAAATGAAAAGAGGTGATAGTGAGTTCCGCTCATGCTCAAGTGTCATAGGATGGGTAAAATGGAAAGACAATAAAGCTGTATATGCTTTATCAAATTTTCACGATCCCTCAGAAGTTTCAGAAACAAATCGAAAAAATAAAGACGGCAGCGTAAATGTTATCTCTTGTCCCGATATAATACAGGATTATAATCAACATAATTATGGGTTACGTAGACAAAGCTGATATGCTGAAATCTTTGCATGAGATCGACAGAAAATCGAAAAAATGGTGGCACAGACTATTTTGGCATCTTTTAGATGTCGCTGTCACGAATGCGTTTATCATCGACAAAAAAGAGGAATTTCTAACTTAACTTTAAAACAATTTCGTTTATCAGTTGTCGATGAGTTAATTGGTTGGACACCACCTTCGAAACAGGGCAGAAAACCTCTACCCACAAAATTAACTGCTAAAAAATGAAAATTCTAGATGCTATGCGGTTCTCATCTGGAATGCATTTGCCAAAAGTGTTGCCAGAAAAAAGCCGTCGAAGATGTACATATTGTAGCAGCAAAGAAAACGGAAACCGAACGTCATGGGTTTGTTCCACTTGCGATGTACCATTGTGTATCAATGTAGAGAGAAATTGTTTTTCTTTGTTCCATTCTAAATAGTAATTGAAGGTTTATAGGGTTAATTGGCTAATGGCCGAAATCCTTCTAGCGAGACTAGATGTTAAGTGAAAATAAAAATTCTTTGTGTTGTAATTATTTATTTATTATTATTCAACAGTGTCCGTCGGAATTAAAATTGGTTTTATTATTAAATTAAAAGAATTACGTAAAAAAAATTTTTTTAAATAAAAAAAAATTTAAAAATACAAAACTGAAAAAAACCAAAAAAATTAAAAAAATAAAAAAACATTTTAAAATAGAAAATTGAAAAAAAAACAAAAAAAAAATTTTAAATGAAAAAAAAAATAAAAAGATGGAGACAACAGCCGCCACGTCCCCGTTCGTGTCTCTGGGTTAGGCTGAGTGTGGTTAGTCTTGAAAAAAATTGTTAAATTTTTAAGTAAATTATATTAATTCTCAATTTTAGCAAACTCCATTTTGAATTTTTTAAAACTAACATTATATTCATAATCAGTGACCCCGAAAACCCCCGAGTCACAAGTTTTAAACGAATCCGATCCATTTTTTATTTTGAGAGCCGCCATATTGGATCCGCCATTTTGAATTTTTAAAAACAAATATCAGATTCGTAATCAGCGACCCCGAAAACCCCAGAGTAACAAGTTTCAAGCGGATCCGATCTATTTTTTATTTTGAGAGTCGCCATATTGGATCCACCATTTTGAATTTTTAAAAACTAACATCAGGTTCGTAATCAGCGACCCCGAAAACCCCAGAGTAACAAGTTTCAAGCGAATCCGATCCATTTTATATTTTGAGAGCCGCCATATTGGATCCGCCATTTTGAATTTTTAAAAACTAATATAAGATTCGTAAACAGCGACCCTGAAAACCCCTGAGTATCAAGTTTCAAGTGGATCCGATCCATTTTTTATTTTGACAGACGCCATATTGGATCCACCATTTTGAATTTTCAAAAAATAACATCAGATTCGTAATCAGCGACCCCGAAAACCCTTATAACCGCTGTTGTAAATTAAATTCATGTGCTCTAAAAATTCGTGCTTGAAAGGGTTAATTACATTTTGTATTAAAATTTATATTATAATTATTCTTTAAATTTAAATTAAAGTATGTGTGGGTATTATCTTGATATTTTGTATTAGTCATACTTTTAAGTGGTTTAAAAATTATAAATGAATATATATCGTTCTGTTTTTCAATTTAAATGAATAATTAAGCTTTTTTGCTTTAAAAATATTGACAATGTTATAGAAAATAGTTTTAATATTTAAAAAAATGATTAGGGGAGGGTAGGCTACATTGAACCGGGTATTTTCTAAAGTCCAAGAACTAATTAAATTTTACAAATTTTGATCAGGTTTTTGTATCAACATTAAGCTTAAGTACTCCTTTAGTTAATATACACGTTACAAACACAAATTATTATGATTAAATAATTAAATTTAATTTTTTTCTAACAAGTTACACTTTTCTTGTTTTGAAGAATCTGTGTCTACATTGAACCACCTTTAATAAAACACTACAATTTACTTAAAAAATAATATTTCCACTTACAGATTGTAAAAAATATTATTTTTCATTAAAAAAATAGAAAATTGTTGTTAAAGAGTTATTATTTGTTAATACACTGAGAGAAGTCCGGGAACTAATACGTCCCGTGCAAGGCTTGAGTGATCATTTTGAATGTTCTTATGTGAACCTTCGATCGGGACGTCTCAAGCCCCGATAAAAAACGTGGAACGTCCCGAAGCGGGATTACTTACAACTTTTAGTTTCGGCCATGAATTGTCTTTCACATGCGGGAACAATGTTTGACCGATTCGGGGTGTCTGAGCCCTAGATTCGAGACATCTCAAACGCGACAAGCAGAGTAGCTTATAGCGACGTCTAGCGGGAACTATTAAGCCCTGGACTTCTCTCAGTGTATAGGAGATTAATATATTTTGATGTCAGGTTAGGTAGGTAAAGTGGCAGTTTGAGTTTATCTCGTTCACAATTGTGATGAAAGCATGTCTTCTAGTATTTTTCTTACTAATTAGTAGAGCAGACAACTATACCACTCTTAAAATTGAAAATTCTTTGCTTTTTCGGGTGGTTCAATGATGCCGCACTCACTGTATTCATATGATATTCACAACAAAAATTGTTTATAATAAATTTATGTAAGGTTTAAAATTATTTATCACATCGGAATATTGAAGTTGACACCCTAAGCGACATAAATCACAAGTTTACTAATTTTTAAAACTTCCTATTTCAATAAAAAAAATGCATTATATTTCCACAAAATTTTTTGTTTTGTACGTGAAAAATAGTTTGTTTCGTTTTTCTTTGTAAATAATAAACCTACGTGCTCGAAATTTTTAGACGTAGTCGCTTTCGGTAATACTAATTTATATATTAAATAAGAAAAAATTCGACTCAGTCATTTCTTAGAAAATTAAAGTGGTTCACTGTTGACGCTTGTTTCATTGTAGCCTACTCTCCCCTAAATAAAAAACTCATATGCTTGTAATCTCGCGGGACTTATTATGACATGACGATATTATCGCTCGGCAAATATTGCGGATAACATTTAATGTTGTTTGGATTTTTGTAATGAGTAATGAGTCATGAGTGTCCCGTCTTAAATATTGGTAAATTAATATTTAATATTCAATATCATAGTAAAATTAATAATAGTTTTCAATTCTCTTTCGAATGAGACCAGAATTGTCGATATAAATGTAACCTGTTCATAGATATAAGCAAAAACGAGCAAAATGTCATGAGTGTCCCACAAAGGAGGAGGTCCCCTAAGGCTTATATTTTGGCTATTTGGGATTTTGATCTAAATAATAAAAATGTATATTTTCATAAATAAGAATTATATTTCTGTCGATTTTTGTCGAAACGGGGGTGTTTTCGTCAGATTAGCCTTTAGATACTAACTAGCTGTCTACGCGCGCCTTGGCGCGCGTGAAATTTTTTTACATTTGGGCAAGTAAAAATCTCTTGCTTCTAAATCCAGTAAGAAATGAAAGATCTATTAGGCGTCTCGAAACACAGATCTAGAATAGAGATTTCTGTTGTTGCATAAAAACAGTTACAACTAATTATTACTTTACCAAACCACATAAAATTATTTAAAGAATTATTAAATAAATATAAATTTACTTTTCGCATAAAATATTATTTATATTGATAACAAAATGTGCTTTATAATAATTGTTAAAATAAGATTGTGTATTATTTATTGGTACAAATTTTCAAGACCTATATTCTTTTCTTGTTATAGAATAATTATAGAACGTGTTCATTGGGCTTTTTCTTTAAAAATAGGGGAGACCGGGGCTAAACCGGACGGATTTGTTCTTTGGCCAAAAAACTCATACAAAAAAATTTTTTTGCTAAAGAGTAATATACCGTTTTGAAGCTTGTACCTTCACCTACAAATCGCACTTGTTCGATTTTAAAAAACAACAGTAGCTTTGGAGATATGTTGCTTCGAAGATGACTACCTCAAAAACAAAAATCCGAAAATTGGTAGGGATAAACCGGACACCCCATGGGGATAAATCAGACACGGCTAATTAATTAAAGAATAAGACACAAATTTTCGTTTTTTTGTAGAAAAGTCAAATTAATTCTTCTCTTATTTAAATGTAGGTAGTTCTATACAAAGAAGATAATATAAAAAGTAAAATCGGTAATTAATATAATATAAAATGAATTAGTTTTCAGACTTGTCTATTTGCAGCAACTCGCTTGCAAATTCGAGTTTTAAAATAAATTCTTTCTTTATTTAGTTTTAAAGTGGTTCTATGCAAAGAATATAATATAAAATAGTTAATTAATATAAAATAAATTAAAGTATTCAAAGATTTGGTTGTTTTTTATCACGATGTCCGATTCAGCCCCACACCGTCATCTAATAATTAAACTGCAATATATTTTTTCTTCTTAACGTTTTTCATTAAACTCTTTTTCTACTAAACTCATTACACCATGAGCTAAAAGAAAAATTGCTGTGTGATATTTGGACTTTAATTTTAACGATAAAAGCCCTAAAAAATGAGAAAAAATTTTTTACTTTTACCTCAAAAAATGACATTTTCACATATTAACGGCAACTATTATTACAAGAAAAAAGACACGTCCCTAAAACCTCATGCAGCATTTGCATCACGAAATTGTGCATACATAGGTTATTTACACGGTTTGAAATTCTTTACGGTTTCGGAAATATTTGACTTGTCCGGTTTATCCCCGGTCTCCCCTACAATAATACGTAATCGGACTAAATTTGGTTCCGACTGTCTGTTTGATTTTTCCTTAAGAAAAGTTCTAATAATTTTGGATAAAACATATATTTAACACCGTCAGAAGTGAGAAACTATCCATTTTTTGGTGAATGGAAAACAAAAAAAATTAATAAAAACTGAATTTTTTTTATTTAATTATTAAAAAATTAAAAAATTGTGGAAAGAATAAGTTCTTATAGAAGTGATTTGGCTAACATTTTATTCAGATATTTTGATAGAAACCTCATTTCTAACGTTTAACAAAAATTTGAATAAATTATTAACCCTAACGGGCTCGAGTTCGTTTTTCCGCCTGCGCGCACAAGCCGGGCCCGAGGGACCCGGTATTTAAAATCAATAGAAATAAAAAATTTGATAGCAAAATTGTTAATATTTTTTATCTAACATATAATTGTATCATTTTAGAGAAATTATTTTAAAAAATAGTTTTAAAAACAACATTATTTATTATAAAAAAATAAAATAAAAAATATAAAGAACAAAAAAATATTTTCAGATAAATCACCGTATAATGTATAAATAATTATATAAACATTTTATTTATATATATATATATATATATATATATATATATATATATATATATATATATATATATATATATCGAGAGATATATATATATATATATATATATATATATATATATATATATATATATATATATATAATATATATATAATATATATATATATATATATATATATATATATATATATATATATATATATATAATACTTTAAAAAATAGTAATATAAAATAATGGTAGAAATATAAAACATTTGAAAAAAATCTTTAGCTGAATTACTTAATAATAATTATTTTTATTTAAACGTAAAACCAAAAAAAAAAATTTAACGACCGCCATATTGAATTTTTTAATTCTGACATCAAATTTGTAATCAGCGACCCTAAAAACCCCCGAGTACCGATTTTAAGGAAAATCTGACCGATTTTCTGTTCTTTAACTTTTAGGAATGGAATTTTCCAAAAAACGTACAACACGCACTATATTTTTCGCACCACGTCACTTCCGGAATTATTTGGGATATGTTTACACTTATTACAGTAGGTGATGTTGAAACATTACAAAATAATGCAATATTGCATAAAAATTACTAACTTTTTATACGCAATTATAACCCGTGTCCCTCGGACCCGGCTTGAGTCTTTACGTAAGTTCGACTTAAAAGGGAATTTTCCAGAGTATTTTATGAATTAAAAATTCTTTACAAAAGTGAAAAATGTGTTTTTACGTCCTTAAGTCTTATGTGAAGTTGATTTTCTAATAATATTTTCTAAACCGGTAGTAGAAAAAAAAACTTTCCTCCGGGTCCGAGGGACCCGGCTCGAGCCCGTGAGGGTTAACAAATAAACGCTTTCTAATGGTCCTAAGCTTATTTAAAAATATTTAAATATTTATACTTTGTATATACTTATCGATTCGTCTTGACATAAAAATTTCAATTTTATTATATATAAATTTAGATTTTGCTAAAAAAATTTTTTTTACTTGAACAAGTTTTTGAAAAAAACAACTGTAAAATTTTTGGTGTGGGATATATTCTATATTCCTTTTGTCCATTTTGAAAGATTAATGTGATAAATAAGCCCTCAAAATTTCATCCAAATTCAAGAAAATCTATGGAAGGTATCATGTTCACACGAAAGCAATATCTATAAACAGATACACAAATTGTTTAATACATTTTAGAAAATTTTATTATTGAAAGGGCTACATAGCTTTTTCACGAGAAATAAAAACCAATTATAAGTAAATAAGCATAAAAATATAATAATATTGTTTATTGTTTTAAGACCTAAAAATCTATACGGGTAATTTTCACGTAACTGTAATACTTGGCGGCGTCACAGAAAATACATTCAAAGTAAAAAATTTTTGCTTGGGTATGGATACATTTTACAGGTATATATAAAACCTATTCGCAACCACAAATATGTGCAAATAGATATTATATTTTTTGATAAATTGCAGAATTCCCTCCAAAATTTCAGCTCCGTGGCGTGTCCGTTTTTTAAAACTTTAAGTTAAAATTCAGAAATTTTATTGAAAACGCTGAAACTGAAAACGAGAATTTTTGTAATATGAATTATGTATATAGGTGAACAATTTCTACATATAATGCATCTTCTAATACTTCTTATAAAATGTAAAATAGTTTTGTCCACAAATTTTTTCAATTTTGTAATAAGATATTTTTCCCTATAATTTAACTTTTTATGGCACATTTTAATGTTAACTGAGAATTAAAATCTACAATAAGATCCATTAGCAACAAATATCAGTAAAAAAAAGGTTTAAAATTTTCAAGTTCTACACTTAAAAACAATTTTTTTTGTAAAAATGTGAAGTTCACAAAAAAGTGGTCAGTACCGTGGTATTACTATTCTTTTAATGTAAACACTCTCTATGGTAATTAATACGATTTTTTAAAGATTATATTAGAAACAAATTATCTACCAAAAGAAAAGATTTATTTTGCAAAATTGTGGGAATTAGGTTAGTTTAAATGTCAAACGTCAGCTCCGTGGTGTCACATAAAATGTCAGTTCCGTGGCGCCTGTGGCGTACAGTGTAAAGGTGCAAATTCATGGATCAACAGTTGCTACAACAACACATATTACAGAAGAGGACAGACATAGTTGTGTTCTTTTATATTTCAGTGCTTTGGCAACCGTTGACTTATTAAAAAACACCTTAATATTCGAAAAAACACGCCTTTATAATAACCAAGCAGAAGCACAGTTTAATTACTGTTGATTGTAACGCTCTTATTTGAGAATACTTTTCTACAATTAGTTTTATGCGCTAATTTCATAATGTTATGTCAAGCTGATAGTATATATTTTTGCTGGGGCTATTTTGTGCATTAAAATGCATTTTTTAACTGAGTGATTTGTTTAAATTCAGAATTAAAAGAAAATCAACTTTTGCATATGAGGCATTTTACGTGTAATGTCCTAAGTTGAAATTTCAACTTCTTGAAAAAATTGAAACTCGGGGAATTTGTTGTTCTATCCAGTAGAAATGTGCCCCAAAAAATATTTTTGACTTTTTCGAAAATTTGAAGGGGGTAGAGGGGGGCCAATTTGACCAATTTTGCTAACACCGGCTACTTTGTGAATTTTTTCTGAACGTACTTTTAATGGGAAAAATTTTTCAGAATATGTTTCGGAAAGGTTTTTTCGTCCTCTTTTCAATGGTGAATTTTATTTTTTAATGTTTTAAAAATTTATCCCAATTTTTGATAATTAATATTTAAATTTCAATTTCCCAAAAAAGGGTCCGTTTTATTTGAAAATAAATTATTGCAAACGAAAGCTGAGGTTTTTTCCTATGCGCATGTAAATTTTCAGAATGCCCTTTTTTTGTTTTTGAGTTATTAAATTTCAAAGAATAAATTGCTGCGCGCTACCTCGCGGGCACCTCGCATCACGCTGGGTACCACGCGGCTCAGTGCCACCGCAACGCTGCGCGCAGCAATTTATTCTTTGAAATTTATAACTCAAAAACAAAAAAAGGGCATTCTGAAAATTTACATGCGCATAGGACAAAACCTCAGCTTTCGTTTGCAATAATTTATTTTCAAATAAAACGAACCCTTTTTTGGGAAATTGAAATTGAAATATTAATTATAAAAAATTGGGATGAATTTTTAAAATATTAAAAAATAAAATTCACCATTGAAAAGAGGACGAAAAAACCTTTCCGAAACATATTCTGAAAAATTTTTCCCATTAAAAGTACGTTCAGAAAAAATTCACAAAGTAGCCGGTGTTAGCAAAATTAGTCAAATTGACCCCCCTCTACCCCCTTCAAATTTTCGAAAAAGTCAAAAATATTTTTTGGGGCACATTTCTACTTGATAGAACAACAAATTCCCCGAGTTTCAATTTTTTTCAAGAAGTTGAAATTTCAACTTAGGACATTACACGTAAAATGCCTCATATATATGTTATACTTCCTTCTGAAGGTTTCCTATGAGTTAGTCAATGAAATAAATTTTTTTGTCGGAGTTGTAGTTATTAAAAGTTGTTCCAAAAATAGACCCCGGGATGGAGCTACTTTGTGTATTGAAATTTGTGTTTTTAAAATGTTACATAAACATTTTTTTGATACTTTCTTATTCATTAAATCTTTTGTGTAGATATTTCAGAGTAAATTAAAAAAAAATTAGATAATAAACAAAAAATTTTGTAAATATTATACAACAAAATGTAAAATAAAATACTAAGATTTTGCTAAAATCATGATTTATTAAAAATTAACAACCTTTCTTCAAATCTTATATTACTCTGAAAAAAATAACACTTTTTCTTTTTAAATATACATTTTACAATAATACATTATGATAATTATTAAACTATCATTCAAACACATGTAAATAACTTTAAATCATCATTTTAATAGAAGCTTTTTTAAACGTTTTGAATATGATATTTTTTAAAAACTTGAAATTAATATTTTAAGGTTAAATGAATAACAATTTAATATCTAATACACTTTTTCAGTTATTTTAAGAGAAACGAGAGAAATAGTTTTAAGACTAATTTGAAAAACTTATAAATATTAAAGTTAATTTTTTGTCGTTATGTTGCTCACCGGTTGAAGTTTTAATCGTTTTAAGGATTTTAATTAACTTATTTTTGGTTTTTTGACAAAGAAGTTCTTTTTAATAATTTTATTTATTAAATACCTGGCGTACATAAAGTAGCCCCGATTGACGGCAGTATTATTCAATGCATAGGGTGGTCAGCTCTGTGGCAGCCAATTTTCGAAAATTTGTTATAATTTTTTTATAATTATAGCTGTAGTAAAACCATTCAAATGACAACTATATTATGCCCTAATGATGAGGAAAAGTGATATTTAACATTAAAAAAACAAAATTTTTTTTCTTTTAAAAATGATCTTGAAATTGCACAGTTACGTGAAAATCACCCATACACAATGAAGTTACATGAAATCAATTTATGTTCAAGTTTAAAATGTAATTTCAAAATATAGTAATTTTAAAAAATAAATAAAAAATATTGTAAATTATATATTTTTTAATTTGGAAATGAAACTCAAAAATGCACTTTTTTGGGAATAAAATGTAAATTATTTATCAAAAATAAGGTAAGAAAAAGGAAAAAAATGTATAAATTAGAGTTTTGCAGATACTTCAATTTTGCGTAAACTCGAAATTGGAATCAAATTATTCCTTCATATTAATTCTCATTGAAAGGATAGAGTATTCGAAATTTGCACACATATTTTTACATTTAAAAAAACTTGTTTAGAATTGTAATCAAGAAATATATAATTTACTATTTTTGCAGTTATTATCAGATTATACTAGAACAAACTCTGCGCGCTACGCGCGCCCATTCAATTTTTTTAAACTATAAACTTATATGCTACAAATTAAATTTTATACCAATACCACAACATAATTTTAAATTTTAAACATTTTTTCAGGTATTTGATTATTTTTATAAAATATAATAAACTCATTCAGAGTAATTCAACTATTTTCAAGAATATCAATATTCGTCACAAGAATTCTTTTTTTTCAAAAATAATAAAATTTTTTAAAGAAATTCAATTATTCTTAAAAAATTTACGAATATCTCGTCAAGAATTCAGTTATCAATTATATTCAAAATGTTTTAACAATTAAAAATTTTTCAATAATTACTATTTTTATAAAATCTATAAAATAATTTTACAAAAACATTTAATTATTTTCATAAATAATAAAATAAAATTTCATTTATGAATACAATTATTGTCATCGCAAAATTTCAAATTTTTTTAATACAATTTTAAATAAATTCTTCGAAAATTTTAATAACTATTGTTCATAATTTTATTGATACTTGCCGAAAGAAGTTAATTTTAAGAAAAATTCAATTTATATTTAATTAAATAATAAAATTCGTTACAATAATCTATTATTTATTTACTTATTAATTATATATTATATTTATTATTTATTTTAAAAAATAACTTTTAATTCGTCGCAAAAATTCAATTAGGTATTTTGATAAATAACAAAATTTGTAACAAGAATTCAATTGTTTGAATAGTATTAAAATGCTTGAAAGGAAGTATTTTCAACAGTTTTTAAAAATTCTCGTCAAGAATTAAATTATGTTTATAAATAGGTGGTGAAACTTTTTCCAGTATTCAATTATTGTAAAAAATTTAAATAAAAATCTTGGCAAAATTTTAATTATTTAAAAAAAATTTAATAAAATTCTTCGCTGATAAACCAAAGGCCACAAAAATATAATAATAATAATAATAATAATAATAATAATAAAAAACTAAAAAAAAACTAAAACTTTCATTCTTTAAAAAGGTTTTTCTAAACTCAATATTTTCAGGCCATTTGCAAACCCGAAATTTCGAAAATTCATAACTCGAAAATTAGGCCAATTAAAGTATCATATCCCCTAAACGTTTTTCTATAGATTTTTTGTATTATCATTCTTGAAATATTGGCAAAATTTTAAGAATTTTCACCACACGGAACCAGAGATATTCGTTATCAAAGTTGCGTTTTTTGCATGTAATGCGTGAGTAATGGGTGGGGGAGAGGTACATTTTCATAAATATAAACATAAATTATATGACCTAATTACCATCTTATAATAAACATGAATTGTTTATAGATTTTTTTCAAAAACTAATATGTAAAACACGATTATATTTCGAACCAAAATGTACAAAAAAATTTAAAGTTTACCGTCACGTTTTTTTACAATTATGAACTAAATTAATTATTTAATTAAGTTTAATTAATTATTTTTGTTAAAAGTAATATCGAGAAAAAAGTTGTTAAGTTAACATCTGTCAAAAAAGATCATTTTTTGTAAACTGAATTTTTGAAACTGAAGCCTCAATAACTGAGTTTTTGATCACAGTCATAATAAAAATGAGGTTAATTTAGTAATTAAACAGAAAAAGTTTTTAAAGCAACTCATATTTCTCCAAAGGTATTAAATTTGAAAAAAATGACATTACAATTTTTTTTGAAACTGAGCTATTAACTAAGTAAGTAAATGACTGACTGACGAATGTGTGTGTGGAAGGTATAAAACAAATACTTTTCTTATAATTACTCGTTTTATAGAAGGATTTTAAATTAGAAGGATTATTCTGCAACTTTTTGCATAATTTTTTATTTTGAAATATCAAATTGTAAATAATAATTGAATACATTCTTAAATGTAATGAAACTGTAAAAAAATAACATAATAAAAATAATATTTTCGTAAACTTAACATATTTTTATATGCAATATAATATGTTGCATGAATTATGTCTTTTAAATAAAATTATCACATAATTCCAGTCTCCAAGTGAAGGGTGAGGATCTTAAAATGGCACATGTTTATTGAAAATGTGTAATTTAAGGGGTCTATCCACTTTAGACGCGCTAAAAAGGCTATTTTTGTAATTTTTTCAGGTTTAAATTGTAAATATTGACGTGTGACGTAATTCACATAAATAAATACACTCTCGAAATGTAAGAAAAAAGTTTTAATTTTTTTAAATATATATATTTTTTAAAATAATTATTGAAGAATATTTTAGAAAAGTGCGCCATTGTTGAAATTTTTAGCACGAATGGTCTAAAATAAAAAACCAAAACGATATTAGATTCAGGATGTTATTAGATATATATATTATATTAGATTTATAGCTATAGCGCATATCAAGAAATTAAAAAAACTTTGATTTTAAATATATTTTTAGGACCCAAAACAGTGTAAAAAATAAAAAAATTTGGATGATTTTCGAAAAATGTACACTATTTTTTAATTTTGCAAAAAACAAAAATCGTATGATATGCGCTATAGCTATTAACATACTGAATCTAATATCGTTTGGATATTTTGTTTCAGACCATCCACGTCAAAAATTTCATCAACAGCGCACACCCACTTCTTTTTTAAAAATATTTTTCATTAATTATTTTAAATAAAAAACAATATTTAAAAAAAATTTTTTTTGCACTTCGAGAGTGTATTTCTTTATGTGTAAAACTTCACATGCCAATATTTATTTAGAATTAAAACCTGAAAAAAAATTTCAAAAATAGCCTTCTTTTAGCGCGTCTAGAGTGGGTAGACCCCTTAAAACACAAACATTTAGAATTTTAGTCGAAATTTATAACTTTATATGTTTGCCATTTTAAAATGTATATCCTCAATTAAATTAATAATGATATTATCTTTTAATAATACTGTTATTAAGTACAAATGTTTATAATAATTATAATTATAACCCAAAAATGAAAATAATCAAATAAAGCGAAAAAAAATTAAGTTTCTTTTATGCAAATCAACAATTCTAAATAAAAAGAAAGTTACTGAATTAATATAAGCCAAAATAAGTGAAACCGGCCACTTGAAAAACTTTTATCTCTAATTTTTAAGTAATCTTTGATTTTTGGTAGATAATATAAATACACTTCTCCCCCTACAATATTTTTCTAAAAAAAATTTATTTTTGAAGTTATCAAGTGTTGAAGTTTTAGGTCATTATGTTTTCATTTTCTTATTACTCTAAAACAAATAAAGATAATCAAGTGAATTTTTTTTAAATTAAAACTTGAAGTCTATACTTTAAAAATGAAATGAAGCGATTGCATAAAAATAAAATGTTTTAATTGTTATTAACAATTCTTTTAATTAATTGCAAATTGAAGAACGTTCTCAATGTTTTTGGAAAATTAAATTACCATGTATTGATGCGCAAAACTCTAAGCATTAATTTAAAAAAAAGAAAACTGAGTAACCTCCAATATTATAGAATTTGTGTAGATTTTTCTGACAAAATGTTCCTGTAAACAGATAAAATTGCAAATGAATAAAAGAGATCTTCTTTTGTTTTGCTAAAAACTTCACGCTTTTAAGCGGATTTTCAAGATCAGAAGTCTGTTTTCGCTTGCATTTTGGCGGAAAAATCTTCACAATTTCTATAATATTGGAGGTTACTCATGTTTCTTTTTTTTAAATTAATCCTTAGAATTTTGCGCATCAATACATGGAAATTTAATCTATCTATTTAATCTATTTCATTTTAGAGTAATCAGAAAATGAAAATAAAATGATCCAAAAATTCAACACCTGATTACTTCAAAAATAATTTTTTTTTTGAAAAATATTGTAGAGGGAAAAAATGTACTTATATATCTACCAAAAATCATAGATTACTTGAAAATTGGAAATCAAAATTTTTCAAAATGTCCGGTTTCACTTATTTTGGCTCATATCAAATTAAACAAAAATTATAAATTTGTTTTAATTTTTTGAATGGTGTTTTGTGATTTGCCCTGAGTTGATAAAAAAAATTGACTGAACTGATGTCGAAAAAAAAATTGTAACTTTTCTTCATTTGCTGGATTTTCTTTTGTGATTTGTCCTGAGTTGACTCTCTTCATTTCTCTGAATCCGCCGATAACTTGAGAAAGAGATAATCCTCTTTCTTCTAAAACATCAATGTCGTCTTCTGTTTGAAGTTGTAAAAAAATTCTTGCCCCTTAAAAAAATTATTTCTATTTTAAAATATACACTATTAATATTCATACACTGAGAAAACATTATACTTAAATGAAACATAAAAATAATGTTAGACGATTTTGTTTAATTGAAATTAGTTTGTAAGTTTTTATATATATATATATATATATATATATATATATATATATATATATATATATATATATATATACATACATATATCTAACCTCTTACACTGAACCAGAAAATATGTTTGAATTAAACTTAAATATGTTTGACTGTATAGCAAAGATATTTTAAGTTTGATTTAAACAAAATTTGTTTGAATCAAATAATTTCTTTTCTCAGTGTATTTTTAATATAATGTATTATTATTATTATTTTAATTACCTTGTGTGTTAATCTGACCAATTAAATGCAAAGGATCTCCTTTATTACACTTTAAGGTGTTTTTAAAGGATGCAATACGGACTTCCAATTTGTACACCCCATCCGTTATGGATCCGCAGCCGTATGTTCCAATGTTTTTGAGAGTGCCTACTTTTTCTTCCACGAATTTACTTTTTAGATATCCGAAAACTTCTGAAAAAAATAATAAACATATTAATTATCAGAAAAAACTAAAATAATATTTGGACAAATAATTCATTAATAGTTTAAAACAAATTATTGCAAGTTCATGTGTAATAATGTTGATTTTACATTAAAAAAAAGAATTTAGCGGCACTGTATGCAAATATAATATTCATAAAAATAAAATATAAGGGATACAACAGTTAAATATTTCACATATTTTATATAAAAGTAACTTACTTAATCTTTCTCCTTCGTGATGAATAATATCTGCGAGTAATGTTACATTAAGATCGAACGATTCAACATCATCAATTACATGCATCCCTACTTGATTTATAACTGTTTTAGCAGATAATTGTAGTTCAAATCTGACATTTCCATAGTTGTACTCCGGTTTTGTTAGAACTCGAGCACAAGCTCCATCAATGTGGAGAATCTGAAATATTTAGAAATTAATATTAACAAAAATTTCTAAATTACCTGAGAAATTGGTAAGTAAATTTTAATAATAGCCTGTTAAGAAGTTAAAAATATAATTAAGAAGTAGAATGAAATGCAAAAACGTTGATGTTTGTTCAATTAATTATGAATTGGAAATTTTTAGAGAATTCAAATGGTGACGTCACATATAACCACACATTTCCAAATAATTAATAATAATTAATTTAGTACATTAATATTTTTGCATATGTCTGTACTTTGTATTTATATTTCTTTATATTTTATAGGAATCCATTTATTAAAGATAAAAAGCAGTTGTAAAATTCCATTGAAATATACCTATTTTAAGGTACCATTTTCTCAGCTCCAAATGATTATTTTCCATCATACTCTTTTTCTGCTGATTTTATATACAAAGAACTAAAATCTGATCGTTTGATAAAAAAAATTATTTCTGAATTTTCTGTGCCATTTTGAAAAAATAATTACTCGCTTTTTTGTAATTATTTTTTCAAAATTGCACAGAAAATGGTACCTAAAAATAGGCATATTTCAATGGAATCTCACAACTGCTTTTTCCCCCTTAATCTACAAAAACAATCGTGTGAAAATGAGCATAGCGAGAATCATGCGACCTAATATTTACATATTTTAGAAAAAATAAAGAAATTCAAACATTTTTTAAGATTGATGAATGTAATAATTTGATATAACATACTAACCGCATTTTTTCCAATTTTATCTTGCAAGAGACGTCAATGTCATCCTTCCCCCAAACAACGCATTGGATTTTCCTTCCATAATTGTTATTTAAATAAAATTTGAAACATTCGGTTTTGCCGGCAGATCTTCTGGGCACAACACTTGATACATATCCAATCAATTCTCTGAAAAAATAATTATTTTATGGTTCCGCAATTTGAAAAAATTTGTCGTATACTGAAAAAAATTCAGCTTACGAATATTTATGAATAGAGACCCGAACTTTATGCAAGTCACATAATCGCATAATCTTCTTAAACTGAGCATAACTTTGGTTTTTTGTATATTATTAAGAATTCAAGCAAAATAAATGTGATTTGTGATCGCATAATTATACTTTCAGTACATGATTTTTTTTCATTGCATAATTTAACACTATTTGGATAATTATCGCATAAATGTGAATTTTTGTCTAAAAATAATATGTCTCTTTTTTATTATTTAAAAAAAATTTTAAACGTTAAAACTTTCGCCATTCAGGGAAACAAGTTTTTTGTCAGTAAAGTCTGGAAAATGTCAGGAAACAAAATTTTGTGAAGGAAATTAAGAAAATTAAGACTTTTTTCGACTTATTTAAAAAAATTGCGAATTTTTTAATTTTTTTTTCAAAACATTGCAACAAAATACAACAATTTTTAGTGAAAAATTGCAACTTATTTTGATTTTTATATGTAATGTGAAAAATAACTATAAACAAATCTTTCAAATTATTAAATAATTCAAATTGTTTTTTAATTCTTTTTTAACATAATTAAATTTTTCAAGTGTAATAAAAATCTTTTTGAATAGTTGAAATTTTATAAAATTTCATTGAAAATAATTAATTTTTTTAAGTATTTTGTTCCAATTTTTGGAAATCAATTTTTTAAGAATTTTAATGGCAAATTTTGAAAATAATTGAAATTTCAAAAATTTTAATAAAAAATCTTCAAAGGTAAATTTAAAAATGAAAATTATTGAAAATTAGCTTTTAATTTTTTAAAATTTAATATTTTTAGAATTTCCAATTACATCTTTCCAAAAAATTCAAATACATACAAAAATAATATTTTAGAATTATTTTTAACATTTTGGAAAAAACAATCATGTTCCAGATTTTTAATTATTGTTATCAAAATATTAATTAGTTTTTTAAAATTACACAAAAATTCTTTTGAGAAATTAAATTATTTTCGAAAATTTACATTAAAATATTTTTCAAAACTAATTATTAGAATTGTTTTATAATAATTTTTTAAGATTGAATCATCTTCGATTAATGTAAATAAAATTTTTTGAAAATTTACTTTTTAGACTCATTAAAATTTATGAGAAATCATGGTCCTGTTTATAATTAATATTCTTCAAAAATTTAATCATTTTTATTTACATTTTGAAAAAATTTAATTATTTCTAAAAGATTATACCAAATTTTAATTCTTTAAAAATTTTTTAAAATTGAAAAACTATTATCTTGCAAAAATTATTTTTAAATATTAAAAAAAATTAATTTAAAAAATTTCTTTATTTTTTAAAAATTGTATATATTAATAACTTAAGAAAAAACTATGGAGAGTTACGATTGTTATAAAAACTTGAGTTTTTGTAATTAAATAATTGAATTCTAGAAGAACTTTTGGAAAATTATTTAAATTAATTGATTCAGAGATGAAGTTTTGTTGAATATTGTTAAAAATAATTGAATTCTGGAAGTGTTATAATTTTAATTTTTATAAATTCATAAAATTCATAAATTTTACTCATTTTCTATAAAAACGTTTATATTTTTCTGCAAAAAGAATTTTTTCAGGGAAAGTAATTCTCTATTTATGAAACATATTTAATCTTATCAAAAATTATACATTACAATGGAAATGAATATTTAAGATACATACACTGTTTTGTCCCAAAACTCCACCGCATCTATAGCTTCATTTGTTGACATTTCCATATTTCTATAAAATAAAAGTAAGTTGGGTAGTTATAACAGTAGTAGGGCATATAACAATGGTATGTATGTATGTATGTATGTATGTATGTATGTATGTATGTATGTATGTATGTATGTATGTATGTATGTATGTATGTATGTATGTATGTATGTATGTATGTATGTATGTATGTATGTATGTATGTATGTATGTATGTTATATTAATAACGATATGGCAATATATCAGTACACTAATTTACTTTTTAAATAAACAATATATATTAATATGAAAAAATAATAAAAGCAATAAAACATTATTTCTTAATGTAACACATCTGTACTGCCAGATAACAATAATGTCTTTAAATTTATACAGAAATATAATTTTGGAATTAGAATGAAATTTTTATTCGAAATATATCACATTTCACAACATACGTTCTTCAATTTTGTAAAGGATAATTAAATTTATAAGTATTTTGAAGAAGATAAGAATAAGAAAAATAAATAAACTGATGTTTACATGAATATAAGAGTCTTAACCTTTAGAGTGAAATTAAAATTTTATTTTAAAATAGATGTTCTTACTCAATTTAATAATACTTACTGATTTACTATTTTTAAATTAAATAATTTTATTATTTCTCTAATATAACTGAAATCACGTTCAATAAAATAGTAAATGTACAAAACAAATTCATTTCCTTACATCCGTCTTTATATTTCGTTAAAAAATATTATTTTATAATAAAATATTAATACTTGATTTATAAATAGTACAATGTCACAAAATTATTTAAACAAACACAAAACTTACCTCAAATTTCTCTTGAAATGGAACACACACTTTTTTGAAATAGGTCACAATTCTTTTCTTATAGCAACAGTGTGCTTATGGTTCCTTAAACGTACTTTCTGCAGCTCAGTTCGCGAACGATAGAACAGTTTGAAAATGCCAGTAGTAGGAAAGACCAAAAGAAGTGAATCATATTATATGAAAAGAGGGGATAAAGGAAGAAACCAGGAAAGTGTTATGACTTAAAATTTTAAGTGCCTTAAATAGGAAATTGTAATATCTTAATGCTATAATTTTTCAATAATATATATATTAAAATAACCCCTATTTTTATCCAAATGATTGTCAAAAATTATTACATAAATTTTATAAAATTACAATTGTGTTAACATTTTCATAAATTAATAACAAAATTTTTAAAAACAAATATTTTTTTTAATATTTAACTACCAAAATATGAAGTTTATGAATTTTGAAGTATCTTTTTTATAAAGACCTATTTATAAAAGATTTTAACTATGAAATTATTCATTTTATGAAAATTATCACATACTTAAATTACGTTTAATTATTCAATAATTGTAAAACAGTTTCATTATTTTGTGGGTGCAGAAGTAATTTTTGAGAAAGTAGTCACATTTTCTGAAATTTAAAAAATTATTAATTTAATAGACGAAATTTAATTTGGTAATTTTTGAACAAAAAACTTTATTTTTCGACGTCAAAATTTAAAATTAAATATTTAATTGCATTAAATATAAATTTATTATTTTTTCCATTACTTAATTTTGATATATTCGGCGGAAATGCAAGAGCATTTTTTATATCCACAATCTGTATGAAGAATATTTTCTATAAGAAAGTTTTCAAGTCGTTACATTTTAGAGTATGTAAAAATAAAAAAAACCTGAACAAAAAGTTGTGTCTTCGTTGCCAAAAATTAATTTATTTTTAAGAATGTATTATTTCTTAAGAGAAATCTTCAAAATTTGATTATTTCTTAACTTACTTTAAAGTCGACTAAAATAATAAACATTTTTCTCTTAGCAAAAATACTTACGTAAAATAATTTTTTTGAATAAGTGACTGACTAAATAATGACCTTTAAATGTATTTTAAAAAAGTAACTATTTGATTTATAATGATCTTAAAAATTACCTACTTTTTAGTTGTAAATTGAAATTTTTCATACAATATTATTTGTTGATAAAATCTTTTTTTAAAGAAAATACAGCTTGCTCAAAAAAATTATGTACTCTCACAAAATGTTTGTGATATTTCTGGTAAAATTGATTACCATTAATAGTTTTAAAAATTGCTTTTTCATTTAGATTTTTTAAAATATTTATTGCAAAAATTCTAGCATTTTAAAAAAGATTTTATTCTTTCAATTACTCTAATATGAATCAAATAGAATGGTTTATGTTAAATACTTTAGTCTACTCTTAGATTCTATAAATCCACTAAAAATAATCTGATTTTAAACAAAATTGTTAAAGAAAATACGCATCAAAGTATTAAATTCTTATTTGCCTGGTATGCCCATTCTTGAAAATAACAATTAAAACGACGAATAAATATTAATTTTATGTATTAAATACATAAAATGAAATTTTCATAAAAATTGTTACTCTAATAGTAATTTTGAATAGTTATATCCGACTACTATATTTGAATAAAAATAAAATTTTGTTGTATTTTATTTATAAAATATCCTTTCAAACTTTCTTCAGTAAATTTGTTATTTAGACTTTACAGTCTATCTTCTATTTCCCAAAAAGTTCACTTTTTTAATTTTGACCCCTAAACGTACCCTATTTTGAAAATTGCCCTTATGTTTTTTTAATCTTTTAATGATAAATTTACACTAAATTTAGCAATGTGTCGTTGTAACTATCAATTGGAAACTTTCGTTTTGAAAGTTTCAGATCTAGAAATTTATGATCGATGAAATATTTCATGAAATTTATAAAATTTGTAAGGTTAGTATTTTGGTGCAATCAAGTCTTAATTACGTTTAGAATTTGGTTTGTATTTGTGTGTATTTTAAATTCTTATAATCTGCATTAACTTGTTATGACATATTTTATTTTTAATAGACTAAATTATTTTTAAAAGTGTAATAATTCGTGCAATTTAATTATGATTATGTAGATGTTCTTTAAGATGTGAATAGATTAAAAACTTGTTTTTTGTTTAATTAATTCATGTGTTCAAAAAGAATCTTAATTTAATAATTAAACTTAAAACAGCATTTTATAAAAATTAAAATTAAGAAAATAAATTTTTGTAAAAATAAATATTTTAAATTAAAACATTTATAATAGTTTAATACTAATGTATTATCGAAAAATTGACAAATTATTTATAACATCTACTGTGTTAATTAAAATTTTCGAGCTATAATAATGGTACAGAATTTGCGCAGAAGGTCGCAATCTGTATTTAGTGAAATAAAATAAAAGTCAAAGTGAAATGTCAATGTGAAAGACAGAATTTTTTAACTAAAAATCCGATGTATATTTTTTAAAATAATGGCGAATCAAAAATTTCAATTTAAAAAAAAATAATCTGACTCGTTTAAAACTTGTCACAAGAAAATTATTAAAATTGATGATTACATTTATGATGTCAGTCTTTTAAAATAAAAAGTTGCGGATCCAAAACGACAGCTACTTTTTAGAAAACTCGATGATATCGGATCCGCAGTTAGAATTTACAAAAAACTCTACTAATTAGGGGAGACCGGGGCGTAATGAATCACTTTTCACTTTTTGTTGCTTAACTTCCTCATTCTTGCATTCTTGCCCCTCAGGCCGGGGCGTAATGGATCACTACCTGGGGCGTATTGAATCAGGAATGAAATTATAATTTAGATCATGAAATATTATTACAGTATTGACAATTTTGGTTTCTATTGTACATTTATAACAAAGAATTTTAAAAATGGAACATATTTAATTAAAACTTTAAAACATTTTCATGAAATTTTCAAATTTTAAAAAGTTGTATCGAAATGCAAAATCTATTTTCCAGTTATTTTTTTAATAAAGGGTTATCATTGGTACTTATTAATATATAAATTAGAAGAAACTAAACTTGACAGAATTATTTTATTAAAATTTTAAAAATAATAGGTTTTTCTTAATAGAATAAGCGAGCCAATACGCCCCGGAGATGTTTGTTGAAAATTTAGTTATTTTTTATCAATACCGTAAGTATTAAACATAAATTGTCAATTGTTCTTTAAGAACAAATGTTTAAAGCTCAAAACCTGATATACAAAAATTTTTTACAAGTAATTTTGAAAAAGATATAACAAAAAAACAAAAACTTCAAAAAATTTACTTTCAAGCGTCAAAATCACTTTTTTTACCATATTTTTAACAATAATAAATGAATAACAATGAAACTTGGTACAAACTTACAGTATACCAAGTACATTATTTTGATCGGAAACCGAAATTACTCTGACGTATCACTTTTGAATAAATTAAAGTGATTCATTACGCCCCTGATCCATTACGCCCCGGTCTCCCCTAACCCCCTCTCAACAATAAAATATCATTGCTCCAGGCTTCATAACATAAACATCAATATATATATATAAAATAATTTCTTGTATTCTCAAAAAAAGCCATTTGGCCTGCCGGTAGGCCCCTCAGACGTTCATACCTAAATAGAAATGTGAGAGGATTCAAGGGAAAGAAAAATGAGTAGTGGGGTTGCGAAAAAAAATACTACTTTCTCTTTTCCAACCACTCTACTAATTTCTTTTCTCCTTCACTCCTTAAAATGTTACTTTCTCTTTCGCAACCCCTCTACTTATTCTTCTTCACCTTCAATCCTCTCATCGCTCAACCACTATATTCTATCAGTATATATTATACATCCATTTAGGCACCATTTTGGTTCTGTTTTTGGTTAAATTGTGAATAAATGATACCTGAATTTTTATTTTAAAATATCGTCTCTTTAATAAAAAGAAGTGTGCTATTTCTTAAAGGATTTTTAAAATACTTAAAAAGGTATGTTATATATATTTTACATAAAAAATTACATTGAATTATAAATTGACGAATGTGATACATAATTTTCTGACTAACAAATTTTTTAAATTTTGTCAAATATTTATTTTAAATAAGCCTAAAAGTAACACAAGATTTGAGTTAAATTTTGTACAGCAGTATTACCAATGTTGCTTGATTATTGAATATATCCGCCCTGTAGACATTGCCTGGCAATATTGCGTTTATGTTATCAGAATCAATGTTAAAGCAACATTGCCGGACAACGTAAGCAATATTGCCGTAAAATATTGGCTCAATATTGATCTTAGATGTTGAACTATGTGGGTATAGATTTATTAAAAACTTGTTTAAAACATTTTATATCTGTACACGTAACTTATATAAGTTCCTAATTGAATACCCAGATGTTTGTTTGTGTTTATCCCAGTGTACACGTTCCACGTGAAACGATTCTACGGAATTCCGTAAAAAAATTTCATACGAAATTTTTGTAAATATTCCACATTGTATATTTTTGTAGAGTATTCGATAATTTTTTTAAAAACTGTTTTTTTATCAGCTAATGATTTTTTTCCACGTAAGATAATAAAATTAATCAAATTAATAAAGTTACTAAAATTAATAAAGAAAAAATTAAAACTTAAAAAAATATAACAATAAGGAATTAATATTAAAAAGTATAAAAACTTTATTTGGAGTTGATAGCAGTTTAACCGTTTTTTATAAACGAACGATTTTCTAAGTTGCACACAGTGCAACAGAATTTTTATTTCTGAGATCGGATAGGGTGATTCTTATATGTTTTTGATGCTAAGCGCAAATCCGTAATTAGAATTGTTTTATCACCCTATGTTTTTGATAAATTTCACCTTGAAAATTAAAAAAATTCTGTTTTTGAGGTACTTTTTGGTTTTTTATCGAGGTACAAAAATTTTTCTATGGTTTTTATGATATGCGTCCAAAAGCTCATATCCTCCTCAATAATTTCCAATTTTAACATTTTAAAAATATCAATTTTTTTATTAATTATCCTTGTTTAAAATTCGCGTCGCAACATTTTTTTTGTTATAACATTTTTTTAAACAAATTAGGTGGTTTCGGTCTGTTTAGAATTACCAAAAATTACAGACTACAGTTGTAAAAATGGAATCACTGAACTGAAATTACCTTCTTGAAAATAATTTGTTTATAACAGTTTTATAAACAAAATACAACAATTATTTCTTTAAAAAAGTAAAAAAAAAATCAAAAAGTACCCGAAAAACTTCATTTTTCAATTTTCAAGGTCAAATTTCTCGAAAACCTAGGGGGATGGAACAATTCTTGAATAATCACCATATGCGATTCCAGAAATAATAAAAAAGTAAAATTCTATTGCACTGTGAAATTAATGAAAAAAATTTTAAAAATATAATAATAAGGAAATAATATTAAAAAGTATAAAAAACTGTTACCAATTCTAATTGGAATTTGTAAGTTCATCTTAATAGTTGAAGATTTTTTTCCGTATAAAATTAATAAAATAAAATTTTTAAAATATAATAATAAGAAAATAATATTAAAAAGTGTAAAAAAAACTGTTACCAACTCCAATTGGAGTTGGTTGGGGATGTTGACTCATTTTTGTTATAAATACACAAACTTGGAAAAGTTGTCACGAATTTACTTTGAAATATGTTGGCATATTCATCCTATTAATATCTCAAAATAGACACAAGAAATTTAAAAAGTGCTTTAAACATTTTGGTTACCACTTCCAAAAAAATTAATTTTTTTAATAAAGTTTTAATACTTCTGATCATTGATGAAAATTTTTTTCATTATTTACACATTCTTACTTATAAGTCAGAAAATTGTTTATTGCAAAGAGGAAATGTAATTAACAGCTGAATTTAAAATAGATGAACTTTTTTAATATATTCTAAAATTTTATTAAAATATCACTTTTTTTAATACATAATGGAGAATTTATTAATGACACCATCAGCAACTATTGATGAAATTGAAATGTTTGACTCAGCAATGTATGTTTCTGTATTACCTATATTATATAACATTACAAATATTATTTAAAACTAATATTTTCATGTAACTCTAACATGAATATCATATTATATCATATATCTGTTATTGTTTTAGAGAAGTAATTGGTTATATTGTGGATGTGTCGAAAACATGTGTTATGGATAAGGAATTACTGGCATTTATTCTAGCCAATGGAGAAGGAAGAAAAATATCCTGCGTCGCTTGGGGAACAGAAAATGTTAATCGCCTTCATTCTATCATTCTTAAAAATGAAGTAAGTTCACAGCATCATAAAAAAAAATTTTTAAGTTAAATAAAAATATTTATGAAATTGTAAATTAACATACACTTCAACCCTAGTTCAGCGGATTTTTTGGATTATAAGATACAAAATATAAAAATTTATAAAAATAAGATAAATATTAGAATTGTTCTATTTTAGTGTTTTAAATTACTTGAAATTTTTTTTTAACATTTATATTTTTATATACTCAAAAAATTAAAACTTATATTTTTAAAAATTAATATAAAAATTATATGAAAGACATCTATCTACAAAAAATTTATGAATAAATAAGTAATTTTATGCAGAGGAATGTACACTCCTAAATTTCTTTTATCTACCTCATTAAAGGTCCTGTTCACTTTAGCAGACGACTCCCATGAGCCGTCCGCTAAACCGGCGTTTGAATGTAATTTTAAATTTAAAAATATTAAAAATAAAAAGGAATTTAAAGTTTAGATAAAGATACAAAAAAATATTAAGAAATCATGTTTATTATAATCTAGATATTTATCTATAGAAAAGAACTGAAATTAGTAACGTTTTGTGTAATAAATAATTTTTTGGTTCTATTTTGAATACTGAAAGCAACTCCCATTTAATTTTTTTATAAAGGGGAGATGACCCTGAGATAAACATTTCGTTTGAAATTTTGGTATAAAGTAGCATCATTTTCAGGCCATTTTTTTAAATCGAAAATTTTGACAATTTAAAAAAATACTTTCAAAAATGTGTGTTCAAAAAATTTTTTTTCTGTGGCTAAAAGATAGCCAAAACATTATGTTTTTATTCTGTATATTACAATTTACCATACATTATTCGGTTTGGATTCTAGAACATTAAACCATGTCTATCTTGGAGCCCTCTCTCCTAGAAAATATTGATAATAAAGCATGCAAAATAAAAAAATATATTTTAGAACTTTTATCATGTTATATCATTGAATTTAACTATCATCACTTATATATTTTATAAATTTTATTTCTATTAGCTACTTATAAATTTTGGTATTATTACAAATATTTCAATTTAAATTATTTAAAATACAGATATTGCAGATAAAGGGTGCTGTTGCACGTCCATTAGGAAAACCTGAATATCAAAGAGGAAATGCTCATTTTCTATTATACGTAAAGATGGATACCACAGTTACTTCTATTGGACAACACATTAATGAGTTTTAAATGCCATTGGTAAATATTTATGAAAACTTGTTTTTTTTTAAATTAATTTTAAATAAATCAAAATTTAAAGTACCGTAAGACGAATTTACTTGACTCTCTGATTTAAATGTATGTAAACTATCTTCTTTAAATTAAATTTTGAAAAGTCTATTAACCATCTTGACGGTACATAGTTCATCAATACCAAGAATTACACAAGCACACTAAAAAATAAAAGTGGTCTATTTATTAAACCAGGCCTATATATAGATTATATTGCAAAACAGAACCATAAAATGCACTTTTCTTACAACAACTCAAAAACAATGTCAGAATTGCTCCATCACCCTCTGTTTTTTAATAAAAAAAACTACTCTTAAATGTACAAATTCAAAGTTTAACCCTCCTACGATTTTATGATTTTTCAATTTTGCAGGAAATAAATTTATAATTATTTTATTTAGCTTCAAGTTACACTGCGTGTTTTATTTATATGACTCTCGAATTAAATTTTTTTAAATAAATAAATTAAAGATACTCCCTAACTATATTCGGATTAAACCGTAGGGAGGTTAAAAAACAAACTCTTATTTAATTTTTTTCTTTAAAGTTTGAAATTCCACGTTTAAGGGTGATTTTTTCCAATAAAAAAGCAAAGAGTGATGGAGCAATTCTAACATTGTTTCTGAGTTGTTGTAACAGATGTATACATATATGTCGTAGCCACATTGTGAAAAACCGCACTTCATGAAATGCCTAGACGTTTCATGAAGTGCGGTTTTTCACAATGTGGCTACGACATATACATTTATTGTGCTGTTTTTCAACATAATCTGTTATTTATTTATTTTGTACTTTAAAACAGAACAATAAATTTATATACTTCTATTCAACGGCTCAAAAACAAAGTCAGAATTAAAACATCACCTCATGTTTTCGTTAAAATTAACTACCCTTAACAGGAAAGAAATAAAAACTACCTTTAAAGTTGTGAAATTCCGATTTTTCAAACGGAAATAAAAAAAAAATTGTTCATAAACTTTATTTTATTTTAAAGGGTGGAAACAAATACACATAAAAGAAAAAGAAAAAATAATTAATTGGTGAGTGTTGAGTTGGAAATAATATACAGAAATATATGGTTTTTAATGGTTTTAATAGTTTTTTTAAAAAACTTATTTTAAAATTGCTTTTCTTTTAAGTTTAAGTTTATCCATATGTAAAAGCAGTTTTTTCGATTAAAAAAAATTAAAGGGTGGTGATTTAATTCCGTCGCTGCTTTTTAGTTATGAGAACAAAAATGTAGAATCGCAAGTTTCTGTTTAAAAAATTATTTTCTTTTATTTTCTTCTGGTTAACTCTGGGTTCTTCTTTTTTAAGGTAGTTTTTTATATAAAAATTTGATTTTTTGAGTTGTGAAAATAAAAATACATAACGTATGGTTCCATTTAAAAAGTTAATATTTTTTTTATTTTTTTCCTGTCAAGTTTGAGTTTATCCTCTTAAGGGTAGTTTTCTTTTATTTAAACAAAAATTGCAGTTTTTTTGAGTTGTTGTAAAAAAGTACATTAATGTATTGTTCAGTTTTAAAGAAAAAACTATTGTTTCATTCTTTTACTAAAAAATTTGAATTTATACATTTAAGCGTAATTTTTGGTTTAAAAAAAACAAAGGGTAATATTTTAATTCTGACATTGTTTCTGAGTTGTTGTAAGAAAAATGCATAAATTTGTAGTTCAAGAAACAGATAACTTTTATTTTTTGTGTGCCTATGTTATTTAACAAAAAATATAATTTATGTTTAAAACGCATGAATAATCAAAATACAAATTTTACAATATTGTTAGATATTGTAATGGTTCTTCAAACATTATAATAATATCGTTATTTATTTTTCAGATGATACTAAATGATACATCATGAAGAAATATATAAATATGGCTGTTTCATTTGTAAATTAAAAAAATAATTTTACAAAGAGAATAAATGAATTAATAAATTACTGTGTGTAAAGTACTTATTTATATGGGCGAATCTCTGGAACTTTTAACCTTTATGTCTCTCACATTATTTTTTCACTTAAACAGCCTAAATATAAAAACTAATGATTTTTAAATATTAACATTTTTTTAAAAAGAAAATAAGGATTACGATTTAACCATTGATATAAATTATTTTGTTCATTTTTTCTATGTTTTTCTTTATTAAAGTTCACAATGCCATGATTTTGCAAGTGTCACTTTCACTTTTTCTATAACTATTTTAACTGTTTAAATAAGATTTTTTTGGAAAACAAGTTTTTTACTGTTATAAACTATTTAAAAATATCTTAAGAATTCCATAACAAACTTAAAAAAAATAAAAAGTAAAAATTATAAAAGATATAATCTTCCAAAGTGTCCCTCAGTTTTTGTGTCGCTGGTCAAATCAAAATGGTTTTATAAAATAAACATTAAAAAACTAAATGAAAAAATTTGAAATAAGAGGCACAATTGAATTGTAATTCAAATTTTATGTGCGTGATTTATTTTATTTTCAACTATATTTTAAGCAAAATAATTGTTGGATACTTGTGATACTGGTGTAGTACGAAAAATATGTCGCTGGTCAATCTATAATTTCTCTAGTTTCTTATTTAATTTGCTTCAAAATTAGGGCACATATTACTTTAGATATATTTAAAACTGTTCATATGTTTTAATTTATTCTAATTTTTATTATAATATTTTTTTACGTAAATATTCAAATTGTCGCTCGTCAAATATGTCGCTTGGTCAAATCAATCGTTTTCTAATCAATCTGAAGTTTCGCATTTATATGTTCCATGTTATATATCACAAAGTAATTAAAAATATAATAAAAAGTGACAAAATGAAAGAAAATCAAAGAAAAGAAAATAAAAAGCGAGAAAAAGGAAACTCTGAATGGAAAATTTATCAACGGAAGGCACTTAAGTAATATTTATTTATTTTTATTAAACGTTCATGAAACTGTTAGTGTTTTTTCAATGTTATATTAAGATCCTCGATATTTTTTCAAAACAATTCAGCCAATTAAATAATTAGAAAAGTTCATGTTACTAATTCAAATAATTATACGTAAAAAATTTTTATTAATTTTTTTTCTTGTAATTTTGTCCTTATTAGTTGTATTAGACGTTTATTATATTTATTTTCATGTTTAATTATGTTTTTGTGATACTGAAAAATAACTTACTTAAGTGTAGGAGATAAAATGTTTATGTGTATCTTGTTAAAGTTTCCAGAAATTTGTCTATATAACAGTGTGTAAAAAATTACTTCACAAATACATAAAATGTTTTGAAACTGTAATAAACTGTTTTACAAAAAATGATAAAATCCTAAAATATTAAATTTTTTAGGAAAACAAACTGAATTAAGTAGAGTCCAAAATTTCACTATAAACATAATTTTTTATATACATAATACATCTATTATCTCCTAAAAATATTTTTACGGAATCAAATGATTTTACTCTTGATAATGCAACATACATCTGACCATGATTAAAAACGTCTCTTCTTAAATCAATGAATATTTTATTAAATGTTTGCCCTTGAGATTTATTAATGGTCATTGCGAAAGCCAATTTTATAGGAAATTGTCGTCTTTTAAAAGTAAATGGATATAAATTTTCACAATATAAGGTAACTCGATGTAAAAAAACAATGTTTCCACTCTTATCTCCCGTTAATATTTTACATTTAATAACATTATGTGATAAATCTAAAACAATTAACCTTGTTCCGTTACATAATCCTTCATTAATACTAAGATTTCTAATAAGCATTACAACAGAATTAATTCTTAAATGTAATTCATGTGGTGGTAAAGAAGGTGGAGAGAGAGTATTTAAATATTCTGGTAATAAAACTTCAGAAAATTTTCCATTATCACAATTTTCAGTAGAATCAATACTTTTATATATTTTTTCGCCTTTACTATCTAAGAGATTTACCACCCTCTTATTAATATCATCAACGTCAACATTTCTTGGTGCTAAAATTGCACACATTGACAATTCCTCAAATTTTTTCTGTTGTATCAAATGCCCATACATTTCTTCAGCAATATCTATATTTCCTTGTTGAATAATATGTTCTAGTAATTCGACGTTATCATCTTTATCATTTAATTCGCCATTGCCAACTTTAAGTAGGAAATCTACAAATTCTGTTTCCTCTGGTAAAGCTCTCATATTTTCTGTTAATGTGTATTTTTTAAAATGTTTCCATAAGTAACTATTTTTTATTGATAAATTTATTATTTCTGATCTAGTACCTCGTTCTTTTATCGGTAAAATTTGTCGAAAATCTCCTCCTAGAATTACAATTTTTCCACCAAAAACTTCATTAGATTTCATTATATCTCTTAATAACTTATCCATAACTTCTAAGGCATATTTTGGAGCCATTGGTGCTTCATCCCAAATAAAAACATCAATATTTTTTAAAAAGAGTGCTTCTTTTGACTGAACTTTAATATTTGAAGATGAATCACTGTACAGTGGAACAGGTAAGCCTAAGACTTTATGTACAGTTTTCCCAGTAGGAAGCAGTGTGGCAGCTATGCCTGTAAATGCCATGTTACAAACATTTATTCCTTTAATTTTTAATAAATGCCATAAGGTAATATATAAAAAAGTTTTTCCAGACCCTCCACAACCATTAATATATAAGCATTTAGAACTATTAAAAGAAGAATCTTTTATGCCTTCAAGTATATAATCAACTATATTTTTTTGTTTAACATTTAATTTAGTATAATTCTGCTCTCCTATCTTGATATGTTCCAAAATATTTAAAACATCATCAACCTGCACAGAGAAATTTTCATCTATATCTAATAATCCCTGAAAATCAGTTAAACAATATCCTTCATTTAATAACAGTGATTTTATATTTCTATAAGCTGTTTTTTCTGCTTCATTATTGTCAATTCTTGAATAGTCTTCTGACATTTGTCCTTTAAATTGTTCCCAGAGTTTTTCCGGATGCACAGGATGACAATGAATTAGAATTCTTACAAATAATTGTCGAAGTGAACGAGGCATCATCCATAAAGTAGCTTCTTCCATTGTCCTAATCCACTCAGTATCATCTTCTATAAGTCCTAATGCCAAACAGGCAGATGTAAAAGATTCATGAATAACTCCATTAACTGTTCTTAAACTTTGGAAAAAAGTTACTCCTTTTACTGTAAGCAACAATAATCTAAGGTGAAATAATTCCAATTGACGTGGATTAACTGAATACATTCTTCCCAATACTTTTTCTTTACGAATCCTTTTTTGCCATTCAAGAGATTTCTGTATCCACGTATAATGTTCTGGTATTTGTGAATAATAATATTGACGAGCAGTACTATCACGCTCATTAAGTTTAAAAAAATCGAGCAATTTTGTATTTTTCTGCAAATCAAAAGAAACATTGTTATTATCTTTCCCTTCGCGAATAATAACATTCTGTTCATTTGGTAAATGTATGGGCAAACGATTAATACTATGGCTCTTTTTCCCTAATGGTTTACTTAAAATTCTCCAAACTGCCTCAACAGGACCTACATACCTATTTTCTTCATAATGATTAATTTCATTATGATTAACAGTCACCTCACCATTGGCATTTGTAATAATAATGGATGCAGCATCATGACCCTTGAATATATATTTATATAAATATTTAACAGATTTGATGCTTGAAACTATTTCCACATTTATATGACAATTAAATAATTCTGAAAGTATAGGACAATATGGAACTACATTAGAATTGTCAACAACAAATCCGTTTGGTCGTTCATACGTTTTATTGTTATTTCTTCGCCGACAACGAACATAACAATTTTCTTCAATTGTAGTTTCTTCTTGGTAGCTTTTTGGAAAATTTTTTGAACATTTACCATCAATTAAACACCAATCTCCACAAGGTCCATGAATGTTATTTTGCATTATTATTTTATGCAGAGAAGGATTGCTATTTTCATCTGGAATTTCTGCAGAAATATAACGATCAACACTGTCAACTGTTAATAATTTACAATTTTCTTTCAATATAACTAACAAATGAATATGTGGCAATCCTCGCTTTTGAAATTCAATAACATAAACATAAGACTTCACTTCTCCAAATAACTTGTTGTCAACAATAACTGTTAAAAGATGTTTTACCTTCAATGCAAAAACTCTAGTTACTATATCAGGTCTGTCAGAAGCAGTTTGATGAGGCAATAAATTTTCTTGTATTTCTTTCCAATTTGGATTACACTTCATTGTAATAAATAAATCTGGTCTACCATGACGACCAACAATAGCCATGGCATCCTGATATTGCTGCATCATATTACGAGGTGATCCTATAAAAGTTGATGGCAATATAACCATTTTTCCTACATGTACATTATTTTCTAACTCATGATTTTGTAAATAATCGATTAGCCCTTGATATGTTTCACTTCTCAATTGAGCTTAATTGTTTGCACAAAATCGTAATCTATCTTTTTCTATTTTTACATAATTGTCAACAACCCATTGTTGAAATAATCTTCCCCCATATAAAAATTGATTAAATTCCTTATCTCTAATAGCTATTTTGTATTTACAATAGGCAGATCGAGAAATAGTATGGTTTCTACTTCTAAAAGCACTATCACTACGAATCATATTAATATTATAACCTTTATTTCCGAGTGGATAAAATATGGGATAAATCCACGGTTCAACATTCGGATCTAAATTACTCACTGATTTTAATTCCTTAGTAGACTTATTATAAACCGTTACATAAGATTCTGGTATTTCTCCTTCAGAATTTGTATTAAAAATAGCAGCAATTTCATTAAAACTTTGAAAATTGTATCTATTTTTATTAAAACCTTTTTTCAACGTAAACAACAATTGTAACTCAGGAATTTCTTCATTTTTTTGTCTTGCTAATTCAGTTTCTATTTTAATTATTTCTGACATCATCATAAAAGATTTTGTGTATGCATTAGAAGTTCTCATAATATTTTCTATAGTTTGTAAAAGTTTTTCATCCAAATTTTCGTCACTTTTTAATCTATAACGAATTGCTTCTTCAGGATCGTAAATATACAATTGACCAAAACATAGGTCTTCACCTTTATCAGGATATAAAGCACTATTAATTTGGTAATAAATTTGACCTTGAATTTTGTAACAAAATGGTCCTCTTCTTCTGTTATTAAAATTAATTACGTTAGCATTTAAAGATGCAAAAGAAAAAGAATTGTTATACAATCTTATATTCTTTTTAAAATGACCTGATTTTGTATGAAGTCCTTCTAGCAATATTCTTAAGTCTTCTGGATATTGCACAGAAGGCAATGTAATACCGCCATGACCACAACAATCATTAAAACTGTCTTTTTTGCCACTAACTCTTTCATCTTTAAAATGCTTTGCTTGACAATTATTACAATAATAATTCATTATTCCCAGATAATTTTCATTAGAATTTGATTCATAAATAATTTGGTCATTTGATATGCTTGGCAGAGGAACAATTAATTTTTGTGAACTAAATGTATTTAGTAAATCAATAGATTGATTAGAATTAACATTTTTAGAGTCATCAAACAAAGAGCTTATTTCATTTTCTTTTTTTAATTCATTAGAATTAAAATTTTTTGAATCATCAAATAAAGAGCTTATTTCCTTTTCTTTTTTTAATTTCTTTTTTTCCCTGTATTTTTTTTGGTATTCTGCCTGGCTCTTTTTTATTTTTACAGACGAAACATCTACTTCGTCTGAATGATTAATAATATTAATTTTTCTTTTCAATTTTTGTTTGGCACGATAATTTCTTTGATTTTCCACTGCACTTTTTCGGACAGTTTTAAATAAAGAATTTGTTTCGTTTGCACTGTCATGTGCATTCGTTATTGGAGAAATAGAAGCAAAGATATTTTCTAAATTAACAGATTCATTCATGTTATCATCATTTGAATCATTAACTTGACTGAACAAATTTTTATCATCAAACAAAGATTTTATTTCATTTTCTTTTTTTAATTCATTAGAATTAAAATTTTTTGAATCATCAAATAAAGAGCTTATTTCCTTTTCTTTTTTTAATTTCTTTTTTTCCCTGTATTTTTTTTGGTATTCTGTCTGGCTCTTTTTTATTTTTACAGATGAAACATCTACTTCGTTTGAATGATTAATAATATTAATTTTTCTTTTCAATTTTTGTTTGGCACGATAATTTCTTTGATTTTCCACTGCACTTTTTCGTACAGTATGTTCCAGTAATCCTCTATATTCTTTTTGACATTGTACACTACTTCCTTTTTGATAGGAGTCTATTTCATTATTCATAACTACATTCTTTCTTGTATCCGAATGTTGTTGTTGGAACTCAAACTGACTTGTTTGAATTCTTTTAGAGGAAACGTCTACTTTATCTGAATGAAATATATTTTTAATTTTACTATTGGATTTGAGTATAGCACTATATTGTTGCGTCTTTAAAGGATTATTAATTACCTTTGCATTATTTAAAATTCTTCCACAAGGAATTTCTTGATCAATAATTTTATTAGGATTTATTTTTCTACACAGGAGTTCTTTAACTGAATCACTCAAAAGACACTCCCAATCATACTTAACAATCAAATGTGGATTAACACAATTTTTTTTACTCGGAAAGCGACTTAAATGATTGTTTTTAAAAATTAACTTCAAATGATTTCTCATTTGACAATAATTATAATAAAGAGTGTTCGGCATTTCATTAAAAAATAAAGATGTGGCAAATGCTATAGCAAATACTCCACAATCAACACTGCCTAATGGTTGTTGATGAACTTTTGAAAATACTACTGGTGGTTTAAATGGATATAATCTAACTAAATAGTTCATTTGATCCTCATTTAAAGAGCCTTTGTTTAGACTGTCAAAAATATAAAGTCTTGTTCCATCATAATAAGTGCAAATCCAGTGACCAGATTTGAAAAAACCACTAAAAAGTATTTGAATGTGCCTCTTAGTTTTTTCGATTGGAACTATCAGATCAAGCGCTTGTAAACATAAAGTGCTTTGCATATTATAAAACAAATTTGATTGTCTTTCTAAAAGCATTTGAAATTCATGCATATGATCATTATTCAACATTGCATTTTTATTATCTATTATATCATAATTTTCATCACTTAAATTAACTAATTCTTTTTTATTAGCCATGGTTCTATTTGGTAATGTTGACCAATATAGTGAAAATTACTTTTAAATAAATATAACGTCTTTTTTATTTAAAAAAAAAGATGAAGCATTTAGTACAATTTAATTCAAAATTTCCATTTCCATTTCCAACTAAAATTATTTCCAATTCTGCCTTTTTTCTTTATTTTTAATTCCCTTGTATCCAATTTCAATATCTATTTCAAATTTCCATTTCTAATTTCCATTTCTAATTTCCAATTCTAATTTCTATTTCTAATTTCCATTTCTAATTTCCATTTCTAATTTCCATTTCCAATTTCCATTATTCAACAATTCATTTCCAAAATTAATACAACTTCAAATTACAAAATGTAAATTACTTTTATGAAATATATCTATAGACAATTTCTTATCATAGAAAAAAATAAAAACTGCAAGAAAAGAAAATTTTACTATCTATAAATGGAAAAAAAATTCAATTTACTATGTGGAGATAAATAACTTTTTTAATTTTAAACGAAAACAAAAAAATAATTTTTTATAACAGTTGCATTTTAACATCTATTCCTAACGAATAAATTTTTAAAATAATAACAAAATCAAAAGAAAAAATTAACTTTTCACTTTTTAAACAAAAATATTTTAAAGAAAAAATTACATTTTAATATCTATTCCTTACGAATAGCATTATTTTAATAATAATTTTACAAAATGAATAAACAAAAAAAGAACTCCTTCATTCAAAAGCCACTTGAATTTCAAAACAATTTGAAAAAAACATTTTTTTTAATAATAAAAACATTACTTACATAGAAGCTCGATACATCTTTTACTTACATAAATATTCATAATCTTTACATCTTTTAGTCACTTAATATAATCACTTACACATTAAACAAATATATTACTTTGAAATCAAACAAAAATTAATTTTTTATAATTGAAAAAAATTCACTTTCACTGATTTACTGTCACTTCGAAAAACTCATTGTCTTTTGAGCTGACGAAAAAAGTATAAGATGAGTAGAAAATTTCTGTTTCTATCCTCTACCGAATATATATATATATATATATATATATAATATTATTGAACGTGCATGTACAATAGACTGCCCACTGGTTAAAAGAAACCCTTCGAACAATAGGGCAGGTACTCGAGCAGACCTTTCGCTTCTCTTTATATATATATATATAAATATATATATATATCTTTCAAATATCTTTCTGTCTTCTTCTTTCTAAATAAATAACATAAATCGGTCCCTGTTTATAACGCAGAAAATCTAACGCTATTGCTTTCTTCCTCTTTCCAAATAGAAATAACATAAATCGGTCTCTGTTTATAACGCAGAAAATCTAACGCTATTGCTTTCTTTCTCTTTCGAGGATAAGCAACATTAGACTGTCTCTCTTTACCTAATTTGCATATCTACTCGTTTCATAAAAGGATTCCTTTAAAAATATGATTATGAAATAAAAAAAATTTATAATGATGTTGAATTTATCACTTGGTTAAAATTGTTTAATTGAGAGATGAAATATTATCAATCTTGTCTTCGTCCAGCAATGTACAACCATTTGATTGAACAAATTTTGTAACATTTTTTTCATTTCTGAAGAGGACGACTGTGTCGTTGAAACGTAAACAGATTGTTTCTTATTCGAACCTGACTTGGATAGATTGATAATATTTCATCTCTCAATTAAAAAAATTTATATTGAATTCATTTCATTTATTTATTCTAATATCTGTCACTGAGAATACAGAAAACCATGATGCTCAAACCAAAAAAAGTAGGCGTTACTTTCTTAACTGTTCATCTCTCTCTCGTTTCTACTCTAAACTGAAAGAAAAGACGATACTTCCCACTCCTTCTCTGTATCATGATTTCTCTCTTATATACTCTGACAAACTTCTCTCTCCAACTTTTCTCTGTCATCAAAAGCACAGCAGGAGGGCGGACGGAATTCTTGCGGACAGAATGAATGAAAGAATACGGAGATTTACATATAACAACTAGCTGTCTACGCGCGCCTTGGCGCGCGTGAAGTTTCTTTACATTTGGACAAGTAAAAATATCTTGCTTCTAAATCCAGTCAGAAATGAAAGATCTATTAGGCGTCTCGAAACACAGATCTAGAATAGAGATTTTTGTTGTTGCATAAAAACAGTTACAACTAATTATTACTTTACCAAACCACATAAAATTATTTAAAGAATTATTACATAAATATAAATTTACTTTTCGCATAAAATATTATTTACATTGATAACAAAATATGCTTTATAATAATTGTTAAAATAAGATTGTGTATTATTTATTGGTACAAATTTTCAAGACCTATATTCTTTTCTTGTTATAGAATAATTATAGAACGTGTTCATTGGGCTTTTTCTTTAAAAATAGGGGAGACCGGGGCTAAACCGGACGGATTTGTTTTTTGGCCAAAAAACTCATAAAAATTTTTTTTTTTGCTAAAGAGTAATATACCGTTTTGATGCTTGTACCTTCACCTACAAATCGCACTTATTCGATGTAGAAAAACTACAATAGCTTTGGAGATATGTTGCTTCGAAGATGACTACCTCAAAAACAAAAATCCAAAAATTGGTGGGGCTAAACCGGACACCCCATGTGGATAATTCAGACACGGCTAATTAATTAAAGAATAAGACACAAATTTTCGTTTTTTTTGTAGAAAAGTCAAATCAATTCTTCTCTTATTTAAATGTAGGTAGTTCTATACAAAGAATATAATATAAAATGTAAAATCAGTAATTAATATAATATAAAATGAATTACAGTTTTCAGACTTGTCTATTTGCAGCAACTCGCTTGCAAATTCGAGTTTTAAAATAAATTCTTTATTTATTTAGTTTTAAAGTGGTTCTATGCAAAGAATATAATATAAAATAGTTAATTAATATAAAATAAATTAAAGTATTCAAAGATTTGGTTGTTTTTTATCACGATGTCCGATTCAGCCCCACACCGTCATCTAATAATTAAACTGCAATATATTTTTTCTTCTTAACGTTTTTCATTAAACTCTTTTTCTACTAAACTTAGTACACCATGAGCTAAAAGAAAAATTGCTGTGTGATATTTGGACTTTAATTTTAACGATAAAAATCCTAAAAAATAAGAAAAATTTTTTTACTTTTACCTCAAAAAATGACATTTTCACATATTAACGGCAACTATTATTACAAGAAAAAAGACACGTCCCTAAAGCCTCATGCAGCATTTGCATCACGAAATTGTGCGTACATAGGTTATTTACACGGTTTGAAATTCTTTACGGTTTCGGAAATATTTGACTTGTCCGGTTTATTCCCGGTCTCCCCTACAATAATACGTAATCGGACTAAATTTGGTTCCGACTGTCTGTTTGATTTTTCCTTAAGAAAAGTTCTAATAATTTTGGATAAAACATATACTTAACACGGTCAGAAGTGAAAAACTATCCATTTTTTGGTGAATGAAAAACAAAAAAAATTAATAAAAACTGAATTTTTTTTTATTTAATTATTAAAAAATTATAAAATTGTGAAAAGAATAAGTTCTTATAGAAGTGATTTGGCTAACATTTTATTCAGATATTTTGATAGAAACCTCATTTCTAACGTTTAACAAAAATTTGAATAAATTATTAACCCTCACGGGCTCGAGTTCGTTTTTCCGCCTGCGCGCACTAGCCGGGCCCGAGGGACCCGGTATTTAAAATCAATAGAAATAAAAAATTTGACAGCAAAATTGTTAATATTTTTTATCTAACATATAATTGTATCATTTTAGAGAAATTATTTAAAAAAATAGTTTTAAGAACAACATTATTTATAATAAAAAAATTAAATAAAAAATATAAAGAACAAAAAAATAGTTTCAGACAAATCACCGTATAATGTATAAATAATTATATAAACATTTTATATATTATATGTATGTTATATATATATATATATATATATATATATATATATATATATATATATATATATATATATATATATATATATATATATATATATATATATATATATATATATATATATATATATATATATATATATATATATATATATATATATAATATTTTAAAAAATAGTAATATAAAATAATGGTAGAAATATAAAACATCTGAAAAAAATCTTTAGCTAAATTACGTAATAATAATTATCTTTATTTAGACGTAAAACCAAAAAAAAAATTTTAACGACCGCCATATTGAATTTTTTAATTCTGACATCAAATTTGTAATCAGCGACGCTAAAAACCCCCGAGTACCGATTTTAAAGAAAATCTGATCGATTTTCTGTTCTTTAACTTTTAGGAATGGAATTTTCCAAAAAACGTACAACACGCACTATATTTTTCGCACCACGTCACTTCCGGAATTATTTGGGAAATGTTTACACTTATTACAGTAGGTGATGTTGAAACATTACAAAATAATGCAATATTGCAGAAAAATTACTAACTTTTTATACGCAATTATAACCCGGGTCCCTCGGACCCGGCTTGAGTCTTTACGTAAGTTCGACTTAAAAGGGAATTTTCCAGAGTATTTTATGAATTAAAAATTTTTTACAAAAATGAAAAATGTGTGTTTTTACGCCCTTAAGTCTAATGTGAAGTTGATTTTCTAATAATATTTTCTTAACCGGAAGTAGAAAAAAAACTTTCCTCCGGGTCCGAGGGACCCGGCTCGAGCCCGTGAAGGTTAACAAATAAACGCTGGTTTTTTTAATGTGATAAATAAGCCCTCAAAATTTCATCCGAATTCAAGAAAATCTATGGAAGGTATCATGTTCACACGAAAGCAAGATCTATAAACAGATACACAAATTGTTTAATACATTTTAGAAAATTTTATTATTTAAAGGACTACATAGCTTTTTCACGAGAAATAAAAATCAATTATAAGTAAATAAGCATGAAAATATAATAATATTGTTTATTGTTTTAAGACCTAAAAATCTATACACAATGACGTTACATGGAATCAATTTATGTTCAAGTTTAAAATGTAATTTCAAAATATAGTTATTTTAAAAAATAAATAAAAAATACACTCGACTTAAAATATTAAATTAATAAATAAAAAATATTGGAAATTATATATTTTTTAATTTGGAAATGAAACTTAAAAATGCACTTTTTTGAGAATAAAATGTAAATTATTTATCAAAAATAAGGTAAGAAAAAGGAAAAAATGTATAAATTAGAGTTTTGCAGATACTTCAATTTTGCGTAAACTCGAAATTGGAATCAAATCATTCCTTCATATTAATTCTCATTGAAAGGATAGAATATTCGAAATTTGCACACATATTTTTACATTTAAAAAAACTTGTTTAAAATTGTAATCAAGAAATATATAATTTACTATTTTTGCAGTTATTATCAAATTATATTCTTTTAAAAATATGATTATGAAATAAAAAAAATTTATAATGATGTTGAATTTATCACTTGGTTCCACCCCTAGGGACCGTAGGACTTTGTAGCTGGTGGGGTGGCTTAAAGGCCTAATCGGAGGGTACCCCTGGACCCCGTTCTAGCCCTCGTTGGTTGTATTCGGCGGCCTGCTCCTCAGAAGGGAGGGACCTCCCAATGGACCAGCTCCATGGAGTAGCGAGGATCCCCTTTGGGCGATCAGAAATGATCACCACTGGAAGCGGAGGGGTGTACTGTCTGCGGGGCCCCAACTAAGAAACGGTCCCCCAATCCAAGATGTTTCTGCCGTGTCGATGGATGAATGGCACTAGGGTTACCAAATCTGTCGCTCACGACGGACTGACTGCCCGTTCGTTTGTCGGAATTGCACTGGTCAGTTAGTGATCCCGTAAAGGTTCGGGGGAGCGACCTGGCTGGGTTTCCGGCGGGCGGCTGGTCTTGGCGTGATGTGAACAGAGGTGTCTTAAACGGCGATCAGAAATCCGGGCGACCTTCCGGTGGTACTAGCCTTACTTCTGCAAGCGGGGCTCTGCAGGAGCGGACTTTCTTTTCCCTTGCTACTCGTGGGACTTCAAATGGAGAATCAATTTAACAAATTAAATTTAGGTGACCAAAGGGTTTCAGTGGCTGCGTCTACAACCTCCTCGGAGGCTGTGGATGTGACGGTCTTGAACCCTGAGGTTGTGGATCAGTCCTCCCCTTCCTCTTTGGCTGTTCCTTCGGGTCCTTCGGGATCTGATGGTAATGTGGTCTTAGGTGAGGGTGGAGGCTCAGGGGCTGTAGAAAGGCCTCTAACCAAAAGGAAGCGCCTTAACGGTTCTGAAAAGAAACGGTTAAGAAAAGAACGGCTTAAAGCCGGTGTAACCAACTCTGTTTCCTCGGATGTTGCTACTGGCTCGAAGAGAAAGAGTGGTCAGGATGCGTCACCCCTGGAAAAAGAGGGGGTAAAGAGACCAAAGTCGGTCCAGCAGAGTACCAGGAGAGAGGGGTACAATGTCCCACTAACAATGGCTCAAAGGGCAAATCCTCTTACGATGGTGGTCTGTAGCGAGGGTTATCCAGACGTGGCGCTTACAGATGAGCAGTTTGGACTTCTTAGGAAGACCGTTGTGACGCTCACCTGCAAAGAGCCGGTCGAAAGATGGCCGCGCTTTGAGGCTTCCTTCTGCAGAGGAGGAGTCTTTATATTCATCGCTTCCAACCCGGAGGCTAAGGAATGGCTGACGAAATGTGTGGCCGACCATGAGCCCTGGGAGGGAGCGAAGCTGAAGATTGGTGGGGTTGAAATGGTCCAAAGAATGGTAAAGGCTACTGCGTGGTTCCCGGGAGAAACGGCGGACGCGCGGACGGTCTTGCAACATTTGGAGGCCTTCAACCCCACGTTGAAGACATCGACTTGGCGTATGCTGAATGTCGATGGGTCTCAGGTGGCTAATAGGGGTGACAAGAGTTTTCTTCTTGTTGCTCAGGTCCCTGAAAGTCAGGCGAGGGCTATAGAGGCCCTCGAATTTAGGCCTCACTATCACTTCGGGCGGATAACCTTTAAGGTCACTGTCCCTGATCGTGATGGCTCAAACAATGAAGAGCAAACATAATTCACTGTTTGTAAGCTTACCGCTACTCAGATTAACTTGCATCATAGCAAAGGCGCCTCAGCAGTACTGATGAGGGGCTTGGCTAAGATGCACACAGGCATCTCACTAATCCAAGAACCATGGTTAGTAAGAGGTGTCATTAGGGGGCTTGGTGGGGCTGGTGTAATCTGTTACAAGGACTGCAGAGCTGCCAAACCCAGGGCGTGCATTCTTACTAAGGGCGTTAACGCAACTCCACTATTGGACCTGTGCTCAGGGGACCTAATGGTGGTGGTAACTAACCTGGAGGGTATAGGTAAGACGGTCGTTGGATCGGCATATTTTCCGTATGATAATAAAAATAATCCGCCAATTGAAGTTTGTAGGTTGGTGGACTACTGTATGGAAAAGGGACTTCCTCTGCTGTTGGGCTGCGATGCAAACTCACAACATACGGTGTGGGGGAGCTCAAAGGACAATCAGAGAGGACAGGAGCTACTGGAATATTTAATCGGACCAGATCTAGATATTCTTAATAGGGGTTCGGCCCCGACTTTTAGCAATGCGATTAGGCAGAAAGTGATTGATATCACTATCTGCTCCAAAAGCATTGTAAATAAGGTAAGAAGATGGAGAGTTTCTAATAAACCTTCACTTTCTGACCATTCACAGATAGTCTTCGAGGTAGAGTCTGCGGTCCGATCCAAAACTAAGTGGATTCGTAATCCCAGAAAGACGGATTGGGCTAGCTACAACTTAGAACTTCGAAGGACACTTTCTGGTTTACCGGGTAAGATAAGAGATTGTCAAACCCTAGATGAGGCGGCCAATGATTTTACAAAGGCTATTATGGCACCTTATGAAGGTAGCTGCTAACCCACAAAAGTATTTTCGGGAAAAGAGGTGTGCTGATGGAACGAGAGATTAGAATATCTCAGGAAAGAAACTAGGAGACTCTTTAAGCGTGCCAAGAAAAGGCGCACGACTAATGGTTGGTCTGACTTTACAAAAATGAGAGACGACTATAGAAATGAAATAAGGAAAGCAAAACAAGCCAGTTGGAATGCTTTCTCTTCCAGCATCGAAAAAGGGAAAGAGGCAGCCAGATTGGATAAGCTGCTTACCAAGAACCCTGATGCAATTTTGGGTACTTTATTATTGCCGGATGGGACTTTCTCTGAGTCGGACGATGAGACCTTGGCTTATCTGGTCCAGGTACACTTTCTGGGCTTTTCAAGGTCGGGGGAGGGCGGACATGACCCTGGATCGCCAACAAACCTTCCACAGGCTGAGTATCGGCCGCGAAGGCAGCTGGCTAACAGGATCGTGAATGCCGAGAGGATCAGATAGGCCGCGGAATCTTTTAGTCCCTACAAGTCTCCCGGTCCTGATGGCGTCTACCCTGTTCTCTTGCAAAGAGCGATGGACGAGGCTGTTGGGCCATTGGTGAGGCTTGCGAGAGCGAGTCTGACTCTGGGATATGTCCCGACAGCGTGGAGGGGTACGAAAGTCGTATTCATACCTAAAGCGGGCAAGAATGGGTATACCTCACCGAAGGATTTCCGTCCCATTAGCCTTACATCCTTTATTCTAAAACTAGTTGAAAGGTTGGTGGATAGATATATCCGCAGTGAGATTTTGGAGCGGTTCCCGCTACAAAAGGATCAATATGCGTATAGAGCAGGATGCTCTACGGAGACAGCTCTGGTGAGAGCAGTTGACCTAATTGATGGGCAACTGCAGAGTCAGGGTTTTGCTGTAGGTGTTTTTATGGACATAGAAGGGGCTTTTAGTCAGGCCTCTCCGGAATCCATAAGTAGAGCTATGACAGCTTTTAATATTCCTACAGGAGTGGTTAATTGCACCAGTCACATGTTAAGAAACAGAAACCTCTTATCAACTAAAGGAGACTCAGTCCTGAAAGGGACAGTTAACTCTGGATGCCCCCAAGGAGGTGTTCTTTCACCCTTGCTCTGGTCCTTGGTGGTGGATGAACTACTGAGAACTCTGACCGAAGCAGGATACCATGCGATTGGGTATGCGGATGACATTTTGTTAATCGTCCGCGGTCCCCATCTCGAAGTTGTACTCGAAGTGGCCCAAAAGGCTTTAAACCAGGTAGACAAATGGTGTAAGAGGGTGGGTTTATCTGTAAATCCGGGGAAAACGGAAGCGGTTATCTTTACCAGACGGTATAAGTGGAAAGCCTCGTGCTCACTTACGCTGTCCGGAAAAGAGATCCAATATACAGAGCAGGCAAAATATTTAGGAGTAATCCTGGATAGTAAACTGCTTTGGAAAAAGCACCTGGAGGAGAAGTGCAAGAAACTTACAGCTGCTCTGTGGCAATGTAGAAGGGCCATAGGCAGTAGCTGGGGTCTTAAACCGGATACACTATTGTGGATCTATAAAGCAATTCTGCTCCCTAGGCTGACGTATGCTTGCGTGGTCTGGTGGAGTAGAGTTGAATTAAAAACATCACAAGCAGAATTGGAAAGGTTAAGGGGGATGGTACTTAGAGGAATAACGGGGGCGGTGCGTACAGCTCCTACTGCTGCCCTTGGTGCCCTCTTGGGGCTAGAACCCTTACACCTTACAATTAAAGCAGCGGCGGTTAAGGCTGCCCTGAGGTTGAGCGGTCCTGTGGGCTGCAGGGAGGTGGGTAGATGGCGTCTCCCAAAGAAATTGGTGAGAAGCCCCCTCCTAAGTATGATTAGGGACAGAACTGTCCCTTTGTACCTCTTCGACAAAAAGTATAAGATTAATATACCTAGTAGAGAAGATTGGATAAATGGACTGACAAATATTCCAGCTGACTGTGAAGTCTGGTACACAGATGGATCAAAAGGCGGGAATGGAGTTGGTGCAGGAATCTATCATGTAACCTCTCAAGTGGGACACTCTTTTAAGTTAGGGAACACTGTTACTGTGTTACAAGCCGAAATTGTGGCGATACTTTATGGTGTTGTTGAAGCCTTGAAAAATTGTCGCGACAAAGATATTTTTATTCTTTCGGATAGCAAGGCAGCTATTTTCTCCTTGAAACGATACGTATCAACATCACGGCTGGTCGGTGACTGTCATGAGGCACTTGACAAACTAGCTGAAACTAACCGCGTTACCCTTCTCTGGATCCCTGGTCACAGTGGATTCGCGGGAACGCTAGGGCAGATGAGCTAGCCAAAGAAGGGGCTAGAAAACAAATTATTGGGCCCGAACCACCTATTGGTGTTTCCAATAAATGCCTGACACTGGGAATTAAACAGTGGATAGCTGCGGAACACCAAAGGGAGTGGCGGGCAACTAAGGGCTGTAGACAAGCCAAGGTACTCATGGGAACTAGTATTGACCTTATGAGGAAAGCGGAATTCCGCAAATTAAATAGGAAAGAGGCAAAGATCATAACAGGGCTATTAACTGGCCATGGTGATCTGCGCTAGCATCGGCACAAAATGGGGATTGTAGACGACCCGAAGTGCCGTAGGTGTGCAGAGGAACACGAAACCTCGATACACATGTTGTGTTACTGCCCCGCACTTGTGAAGGAGCGGGAACGCATTACGGGCTACTTCTTTCTGGGGGAGACCGTTATTGCTACCAGAAACCTGGCCGAAGTCCTCCTGCTGTGGAAAGGACTTCGGATATAGGGACTGTTATGGGGAACGTAAAGGGATTACCCAAGCGTTAGTGGTATGACCTGAAAGGTCATAGATTCACAACCCTCATTTCTTAATAATAATAATAATAATATCACTTGGTTAAAATTGTTTAATTAAGAGATGAAATATTATCAATCTTGTCTTCGTCCAGCAATGTACACGTTCATTTGATTGAACAAATTTTGTGACATTTTTTTCGTTTCTGAAGAGGACGAATATGTCGTTGAAGCGTAAACAGATTGTTTTTTATTCGAACCTCACTTGGATAGATTGATAATATTTCATCTCTCAATTAAAAATAATTTATATTGAATTCATTTCATTTATTTATTCTAATATCTGTCACTGAGAATACAGAAAACCATGATGCTCAAACCAAAAAAAGTAGGCGTTACTTTCTTAATTGTTCGTCTCTCTCTCGCTTCTACTCTAAACTGAATGAAAAGACGATACTTCCCACTCCTTCTCTGTATCATGTTTTCTCTCTTATATACTCTGACAAACTTCTCTCTCCAACTCTTCTCTGTCATCAAAAGCACAGCAGGAGGGCGGACGGAATTCTTGCGGACAGAATGAATGAAAGAATACGGAGATTAATATATATAAAATTTTTTTTCAAAAAAAGGATGTGGAAAAGGCACAACAAAATTACTAAATTATAATGCAATTGACTTAAAACTTTTAACTCGGGGGTTTTTGGACTCGCTGATTTCGAATTTGAAGTCGGATATTAAAAATTAAAAATGGCGGATCTAATATGGCGAATGAATTTTGTAGAACTCATAGAAATAAATTGAAACTCGTTACTCGGGGGTTTTCGGGATTGCGGATTACGAATCTGAAGTCGGCGCTCGAAAATTCAAATTGTCGGATCCAATATGGCGTAAGAGTTTTGTAGAAACTTGTGGAATTCAGTTGAAACTCGTTAATTTAAGTTCAAATTCGTAATTAGCGATCCCGAAAACCTTCGAGTAACGAGTTTGAACTGAATTCTATGAGTTTTAGAAAATTCGTTCGCCATATTGGATTCGCCATTTTGAATTTTTAAAGTCTGACTTCAGTTTCGTAATCAGTTTCCCAATAACCGCAAAGTAACAAGTTTTATGTTAATTGGATTAGAATTAAAAAATTTTTTTGTTTATTTATGACAGTCTTTAAAGCTCAGTTTAGATTCTTACTCTTTATAAAAATAAAAATGCACACAAACATGTATTAAAATTTTTACCACATAAACTTTGTTGGAGAATAATTGTAACAATTTAATTTAAATGGGTTGACTATTTTTTTCCCAACGAATTTATTGAGCGTTGTATTATGTCATGAGTGTCCCAAACCTTTAGCGCAAGTTTTACCTACGAACAATTCTAAAATGTTAAATAAATACGCAAAAAATTATTTTTCTCAACTTTAATAGTGCATTAACAGTTAGAACAGAGTCATAAAATAATATATTATTAGCAAATTCTTATTTTCTTGGCGAAATGAAAATGTCATTTTTTCTCACTTTTCTCTGTGTTTTGCTCAGTTTAAAAATTTTTTTTATCAAACGTGACCTTATAGTGAAATTTATGATTCGTTTGAGTTTCATAATTGGAAAAGTAACGAAAGAATACTTGTCCCTAACAAATTAATCATCATTAAATGGAAGATTTGCAGAAAATTTTTTTTTTTGAAAAATTTTACTATTTCTGACGAAAAACGTCTCTTATGTTGAGGCTGAAAATGACAATTTAAATGAAATGACCCAGATACTTGGTTACATTATAATAATTTGATAACTCTTATAATATAAAATAATACTCCTTGGTAAAATATTCTAAGGACATTATTATCATGCATTGCTAACGTAAAGTCGGTTCCACTTTAACACTTTTGCACCTTTTTACAGCTAATAAAATGTTTCCTTAATTATACAGATCTCATTTACATTATTTTTAATTTTTGTATCCCTCCCATTACTCTTTCCTTTCTTGCTCGTATTTTGAAACTGTTATAAGATTTCTTTAGCTTTAGAACGTTCAAATAAACGAAAGTTTTATTTTATTTAAATTGGATTTTTTAATTCTCTTGTTCATTTTTCAAACAATTTTGATTTATTTACATTTTATTAATATAAATGTCTAACAGTGATTCTTTATAATGTTCTAAGAAACGAAATAAAAAGTATTGTGTTAAAATATTTATTACTTTTCTCAAAATATGAATGTAAAGTGGAGAAGGTGCGGAAAAATGTCATTTCTTTTGGTGTTAGAAAATGTATAAAAAAACATAGAAAAATGCTTCAAAGTGTAAAAAAATTTATTGATTCTTGTTTAAAATTACTTGATTAATTAATCCGTATTCAATAAAATAGTAAAAAATTGTAAATAATAGATAAAGCATGGTTTTAAAGTTTGCAAAAACTAGAAAATCGCGTATTTTGCAACTTAATATTTCTTGAATATTTAAAGTAAAAACAGAAAAACTGTTAAGATAATCGAAGACTGTATCGAAAATACTCTATATTCGGTGAGTTTTTTTTAATTTAACAATTTCGCTTTCTTGTAATTAATTGATAAAAGATGCAAAAATTAGGTTATTTGGTAGACGAACTTTAAAACCATGCTTTATCTATTATTTAAATTTTTTTACTATTTTATTGAATACGGATTAATTAATCAAGTTATTTTAAACAAGAATCAATACATTTTTTTCATTTTGAAGCATTTTTCTTTGTTTTCTATACATTTTCTAACATTTAAAGAAATGACATTTTTCCGCACCTTTTCCACTTTACATTCATATTTTGAGAAAAGTAATAAATATTTTAACATAATTCTTTTTATTCCGTTTCCTAGACATCATAAAGAATCATTTTTGAAAGAATTATTTTTTTTAGAATTAGATCGCAATGACTTTATTCGATATATATTGGTCTGATCCAAAAATAAAATTATTTTTAATGGGTACTATAGTAATTAATGGTTTCAATCATACGACAAGACGTTACCCTGTTTCAAAAAATATTACTTGCAAAAATTAAGCATTCAAGACCAAAATTCTTAGATTCCTGGCAATACCCAATATAAAAATGAAAGTTAATAAATTATATAAATATTATTTTTAAGCGTTTAAATACAAAAAATGCTAGTTTTAACTAATTCATATTAAGAGAACAGTATTGGTCAAATTGATGTACTTTATTTATAATTCATTAAAAATTAAACCTAAATTTTCACCAGTTTTTGGAGTTGTGCAAATTATAATTCAAACCAATTATATCACAAGTAGACCCAGCGTTACATCTCCTAAAATCTAAAATATCACCTATGTTGCTGGATGAAATTAGTGCTTAAATTTTGACTCGGGTCTGTTTACATAAAAATTATATAAATAAAAATTAAAGTAAAAGTCAATTTTTTAAAAACGAATTAATATAAAAAAACTTTTGTTTGGTTTGATAAGAAAATCCCGTTTTTGGCAAAAATTTCCCCATTTTTCCCGGTCAAATTAAATTCCCGGCTATTTTCAGCTTCCCCACGTGATTGATATTCTATTAGTAGAAACGAAAAGCAGTCAAATATACTTCCGAAAGCAACATAGTTCCAATTTTTTTTAATTTGGTATACTTACGTAATTTTGTGCCCTGATTACGAAAATCATAGTGAAAATTGGCGACTAGATCATCTTCATGGTGAAAACCATAAAAAATAAAATAAAAATGTGTTTTTTGCGTTTAAATACCAAAAAACCCAAAATTGCTAAAAATAGTTCAATGAAAAATTATAGGTCTTAGTAAAACACATTTTTTTTGTTCTACACATTTTTTGCAATACTGAATAATTCTCGAGAAAAACTTAAAAAACCATAAAATACCATAAAATTTTTGAAAACGTGATTTCTATCCTAATTTTTTTGAAAATTTATATACTTATGTAATTTTGTGCCCTGATTATAAAAATCATAGTGAAAATTGGCGACGAGGTCATATTCATGGTAAAAACCATAAAAAACACCATAAAAATGTGTTATTTTGCGTTTAAGTATGAAAAAACCCAAAATTGTAAAAAATGGTTCAAATAAGCGCTCAAAACTATAAAATACCATAAATTTGTCTAAGACATGACTTACAGTTCACATTTACCTCAATGGCGTTTGCTGCCCCTTCATTGACCTGAAAATTAGAATGTTTTAAAGTATTTCTTTTTCTGTTGTAAGAGGCATTGGTTCTGTGTAAATTACTGTTTTTCTTTAAGAATAATTCTGTTTTATCATTAATTCGTATTCTAGACAATTTTATAATATTTTATGGTTTTTCGATGAAGATGACCTAGTCGCCAATTTTCACTATGATTTTCGCAATCAGGACACAAAATTACGTAAGTATACCAAGTTTGTAAAAAAATTGGAGCTATGTTGCTTTCGGAAGTGCACCCAAGCAGTCTTCGAATTCCACATGGGAATCTATAACAGAAATCATACAGATTCCTATGTAAAACTGTATAGAAAATTGAGACTTTGTAAGATTTTATACAGAATTTTACATCACATATATTTCCATATGCGGCAAAATTTCTGAATTGTCCTAACTTAAAATCGAAAGTCTTCAAATCAGGCTGATTTTTGCACAAACTCTAGTACTATGGGAGAGTACTTTACCCACAAAATATATAAATATATTATTAAAAATTGTAGAGGGGGTTAAAGTTTTTAGTAAAACGTGTGAACAGTGGATTTTTTTAGCTAATGCAGCTAAAATACAGTAGAGTGGACAAAATTTTGCCCTAGGGGAGGGTAGGCTACATTGAACTGGGTATTTTCTAAAGTCCAAGAACTAATTAAATTTTACAAATTTTGATCAGGTTTTTGTGTCAACATTAAGCTAAAGTACTCCTTTAGTTAATATACACGTTACAAACACAAATTATTATGATTAAATAATTAAATTTAATTTTTTTCTAACAAATTACACTTTTCTTATTTTGAAGAATCTGTGTCTACATTGAACCACTTTTAATAAAACACTACAATTTACTTCAAAAATAGTATTTCCACTTACACATTGTAAAAAATATTATTTTTCACTCAAAAAAATAGAAAATTGTTGTTAAAGAGTTATTATTTGTTAATATAGGAGATTAATATATTTTGATGTCAGGTTAGGTAGGTAAAGTGTCAGTTTGAGTTTATCTCGTTCACAATTGTGATGAAAGCATGTCTTCTAGTATTTTTCTTACTAATTAGTAGAGCAGACAACTTTACCACTCTTAAAATTGAAAGTTCTTTGCTTCTTCGGGTGGTTCAATGATGCCGCACTCACTGCATTCACATGACATTCACAACAAAAATTGTTTATAATAAATTTATGTAAGGCTTAAAATTCTTTATCACATCGGAATATTTAAGTTGACACCCTAAGCGATATAAATCACAAGTTTACTAATTTTTAAAACTTCCTATTTCAATAAAAAAATTCATTATATTTCCACAAAATTTTTTGTTTTGTACGTGAAAAACAGTTTTTTTCGTTTTTCTTTGTAAATAATAAACCTACGTGCTCGAAATTTTTGGATGTAGTCGCTTTCGGTAATACTAATTTATATATTAAATAAGAAAAAATTTCACTCAGTCATTTCTTAGAAAATTAAAGTGGTTCACTGTTGACGCTGGTTCAATGTAGCCTACTCTCCCCTATATGTTTTCAAAAGGGTTTTTCCTCCCATTTCGAATGGTGTCAAAAAGTTTTTTTAATTAACAATTTAAGTTCATTTTTTCAAAATTAAAAATATTTTAGCCTTTTTTGAAAATCGACATTTTTTTCTCTTTTTTTTGCCTTAAAATAAAGCTTAATATGTGTACTTTCCATTTCCTATTAGTAAAATCTTATCAGTAAGAAATTACTAAAAAATTAAATATTTTTCAAAAAAAAACTTTTCTTAATTACGAGCTTATCAACGTAAAGCTTATCCAATTCCGCTTCCAACAAGCATAAAGTCAACTGTTTTTTTATAAATAATTATTTAGTAAATTAATAATTGTTTATTTATTCATAAAATAATTATTCATAAGAACAGATGTATTTACACTCCTTGCGTGTAGAATTTAATTAGCTCATAATTGAGTAAAGTTTATTTGCTTAAAAAATATTTCATTTTTAAGTAATTTAATACTACTATTAATTAGTTAATTAATTAATTACATAATTAATTATTTCAAAACCAATCAAGCGGCAATTTTTCCTAAACCGGTAGTAAATGTACATTTATTGAGCTTTATTTTAATGTAAAAAAGAAGAAAAAATGTAATTTTTTAAAAAAATTAATAAATAAATTTTTAATTATTTATTTATTTAACAATTACACAGGTCAACAAAAAAGGCTTACTTTTTTATGATATATAATAGTGGTTTCGGAAGTATTTTTTGTCGCTGAACACGATCCCGGGTCAAAAAATTGGCCTTCACTTTAGGATTTTGAGAAAAGTGGGGGTAAAGATCCCAAAAACGTGTATTTGAGCGTTTTCAATATTTTTTTCTCCTAGACGTGCCAGAAACTTCTACATAGACTTAAATTGAAGCTTGAATTGTCCACTACCAGACCCATATCCGTAAGACCACAAAAAATTAAAATTTTCTTCAAAAAATTATGTTGAAGTTACCAAAAATGTGTATTTTTGGGTTGCTTTAATAGATTTTTAAAATTGTTTTTGATTTGTTCAAAAATTGTTATTCGGAGGTTTTTGGGATCGCTGATTACGAATCCAATATTAGTTTGCAAAAATTCAAAACTAATATCGGATTCATAATCAGCGACCCCAAATACACCCGAGTAACAATTTTTAAGCGAATCCGATCAATTATAAATTTTTGACATCCGCCAACTTGGATCCGCCATTTTGAATTTTTGAAAACTAATATCGGAATCGTAATCAGCGACCCCGAAAACCCCCGAGTAACAATTTTAAAAAATCCACTAAAGCAACCTACGTAGAAGTTTCTGGCACGTCAGGTTTAGGAGAAAAAAATATTGAAAACGCTCAAAAACACGTTTTTTGGAGTCTTACACCCCACTTTTCTCAAAATCCTGACGTGGTGGACAATTTTTGGACCCAGGATCGTGTTCAACGTCAAAAAATACTTCGAAAACCACTATCATATCTTATAAAAAAAGTAAGCCCTTTTTTTGTTGACCTGTGTTATTTGTAAAAATAGATTTATTTATACTCGTTGGATGCGGAATTTGATCAGCTTTACGATGATAAGCTCATAATTGAGAAAAGTTTATTTGCTTAAAAATATTTCATTTTTTAGAATTTTTTTACTGATAGGATCTTACTAATAGGATATGGAAAGTACACATATTAAGCTTTATTTAATAGCAAAAAAGAGATAAAAAATGTCGATTTTAAAAAAAAGTCAAAAATATTTTTAATTTTGGAAAAAATAAATTAAATTGTTAATTTAAAATATTGTTTTGCACCATTCGAAAGAGGAGGAAAAAAACTTTTGAAAACATATAGGGCATAATTTTGTCCACTCTACTGTATTTTTGGTACATTAACTAAAAAAATCCACTGTTCACACGTTACCAAAAACTTTAACCCCCTCTACAATTTTTAATTAAATATTATAATATTTTGTGTTAAAGTACTCTCCCATAGTACTAAAGTTTGTGCAAAAATCAGCCCGATTTAAGACATGCGATTTTAAGTTATGACAATTAAAAAATTTTGTCCTATATGCGAATTCATATGGTTTTAGTACTTCGTAACTTGTGGAATCGATTCAAAATGTTGTTTTAAAAACTCGTCCTACTTTTTCCACTTCATATTTTGAATCTTCGTTGTGGGATCAATCGTCGGAAGTGCAACATTCCCGCGAGATCAATTAAAAAGTTAGTTTGTATACCTTTAGATTCGTCATGGACACCGAAAATGCCACATTTACGGGGCACTTTAGAGTATAATTTGACAATTTGTCCGGGAGTTGAAGGAAATAAAACATTTTGAGCATAATCGAAGGAAAGAACTAGACGCGATGTATTCTGTTCTGAGACTTGATCCAACAATTTTATTTTTGCCCTATGATCATTATAAAATTCTAGCTGTTGTTTTGCTTTTTGTAAATGTTCCATTCAATTCAAAACTATTTTAGCCTTTTCTTCATCCGGGAAATTTGCAGATCGTATGATTTCTAAATTATTTTCTCGACATTTGTCATATAAATCATCCGCAGGTTTGATTGTCGTAATGTAAGGACAATAAGTATTCGAAAGATGTTTGAAGGTAGAGAATGATATTTTTTTAATCGATATCATCTTTAATGTCCTGTTGATACTTTTGATACATTGACTGTTTTGTGTTTTGTTTCAATCGACGGATGTTTCATGATATTAAAATCCCTATCTTTTTGACGCTTTCGTGTATGAGCAATTCCATGTCAAGTGATCAAGTTGGAGAAAAATTTTTCTCCAATCATAGCAAAACTTGGGGCTTTTGTAGTACTATTAGATAGTAATTTTTCGTGAAAATATTTTTTTACCTATTCCAATATTTTCCGAGGGGGAGGGGATCAATTTTTTGCGTTTTTCAGTACAATGCTTATTTTGATAAGTTTTTACTCTTAAACTATAAAACATAAAAATTTTAGCAAAGTACATTTTGGAACGGTTTTTTCATGCTCTTTCGATTCAAAATAAGCTTTTTGAAAAAAAAAATTTTTGACCCAAAAAAAATCAAAATTAAAAATAAATTTTTATTTTTGGGAGGGAAAGGTACGATTTTTTTAATAATAAAAATTACAAAATCCAAGGAAAAAAATTAAACGGAACTTTTTTAAACGTTTCAGGGGTCGTTTAATACAAATCCGAAGTCAGATTTTAATTAGAGTTAAAAATTTAAAATTTCGGAAGCAAAATAGTCGTATATTAGTAGAAAACCCATGAATCAGTACTCATCAACATATAAAAACCCTCAAAGGAAATTTTCGAACAAATTTGATAAATTTTTAATAAAATCAACAGCCATATTGGATCCGCCATTTTGAATGTTTAAAAACTAAGGTCAAATTTGTATTTAGCGACCTATAAAAACCACCAACGGACAAGTTTTGAAAAAATTTAATGACTTCTCAAAAAATGAATATATTTTGAAATATGAAGATTTCGACTATATCAGCACATAGTGACATCAATTGGATGTCAATTAAACTATTTGATTTATAGAGTTAGGTGTTACATATGATAATTACTTCGATATGGTTGTCGATAAGTAATTATCAATTTTTAAATTAATTTTGATCTGAAAAATTAAGCTTTGTGAACGAATGCACTGTGCGTTTGTGAGAACTCGACACCCAGTTCATAGCTGCTTGCCGCAGGACCTACGTCTATCAATGCACGTTGCCAACACAGCCTGAACGAACACGCTTCTTATATTCTCAGATCTAGCCCATCACTAGTCGACAGCTATATAGTTAATATTTTAATCAAAATTAATTTTAAAATTGATAATTACTTTTTGACAACCATATTGAAGTAATAATCATATGTAACACCTAACTCTAAATCAAAGAGTTAAATTGACATCTAATAGATGTCTCTATGTGCTGATATAGTCGAAATCTTCATATTTCAATCTCTTATTTTTCTTTTAATTATAATCAAATATAGCCAAAAAACATGCATTTTTTAATTTTTAACACTAATTTTCTCGAAAACTCGACGTGCTACAACATTTTTCTTTTCAGATTCGAAATCAGCGTAAAAAAATCTACCAAAAATAACCAGAATTATTGAATTGTCGTATTGTAAATAATATCTTCTCCTTTTCTTAAATTGTACTTGATGTATTTAAAAAAATATTCCATACTGTGTATACATTAATAAAAGATACTTTCAAGCATTAACTGAAATAACACACTTTACAAAAAATCTAACGCGACATAGTTAGAAAAAGTATACTTCAAGTTACCATTTTTAAAAAATGGTAATTTCTACTATGTAAAAATAGCACTATTGATCATGAAATAGTTCTTAATATTATAACTTGTAGTTTTTCTAATTATATCTCATAACGATTCGATATTTCACTATGTCAAATAATGTTTTTAACTTGGTTTTCAACAATTATCTCTCTGCGTGTTTAGCATCAAAATTTCTCATTGGCGGCTTATTGGGAAATTTTTGAAGAATAAAAGTAAATAAATGGTTTAAAGACATGGGTGGCTCATTAAGATACAAAACTTAACAGGACTCTGTATGTAGCTTTATTAAGATACAAAAAACTAGATAAATTATTTATTGAATGCAGCAATCAAAATAATGATAATATTGAAAGCACAAAATTTATAAGTAATATTGAATTGAAACAAAGTTCTGAGTCAAACTTACCTTATTTAATTATTATAAAGACATTAATGTGATTTTGTATCATTTTTTAGCGCTTTTTAGAATCTTTTTAAATTTCATATAATCTTTATGTAAGATATGACTAATTCATTTTTATTTAGATTTTGAGATACGAAATTGCCCAGGTGCGAATTTAGGTCGGCCGCCAGAGTTTGAAGGTTGGCCCACGGTTGGCCTAACTTTGGCAAGCGAAGTTTTGGTTGCCAGAGTTTGCCCAACTTTGGCAAGTACTAGTGCCCACAGTTGGCCCGACTTTGCAAGCCAACCATTACATGCAGAGTATAACCAACTGTCGGGCCAACTTTGGCGACAAAGGTCGACACAACTATGGCGAACGTATCTCATATTACTTACAAATTTAGGTTGGCCTAACTCTGGGCCACGGTTGGCCCGACGGTTGGCAAAACTCTGTAAAACGCAGTTTAAATAACTCAAACTTTATGGTTGGCCAAACTCTGGGCCACGGTTGGCCCGACGGTTGGCAAAACTTTGTGAAAAACAGTTTAAATGACTTAAACTTTCTCGGTTGGCCTAACTCTGGGCCACGGTTGGCCCGACGGTTGGCAAAACTTTGTGAAAAACAGTTTAAATGACTTAAACTTTCTCGGTTGGCCTAACTCTGGGCCACGGTTGGCCCGACGGTTGGCAAAACTTTGTGTAAAACAGTTTAAATGACTTAAACTTTCTCGGTTGGCCTAACTTTGGGCCACGGTTGGCCCGACGGTTGGCAAAACTTTGTGAAAAACAGTTTAAATAACTCAAACTTTACGGTTGACCAAACTCTGGGCCACGGTTGGCCCGACTGTTGCAGCTTTAATATACATTTAACGGTATGAACACCCATGTGAGCGTAGCGTAGTGGTCAGTGTATAAGTCTTCGGCGCGTTAGGTTAGTGGTTCGATCCCAGCAAGCGGTAGATATTTTCGAAAATGTATGTATGAGATTGTGTTTAATAATAATAGGTAAAGGTTATATCTGATATTCTTGCTAATAATAACGTGTTAATTATTTAAATAATTTAGTTTTTTAATAATTTTTTATCTTTGGCTGTTAAAGTTGGCCAAACTTACGCATTTAAAGTCGTGCCAACTTTGGCGTCAGTTTTTGGACCAACCATTGAAATGTATAGCTGGCACAACATATGCATTTTAAGTTGGGCCAACTTTCTTATGACTTGTCGGGCCAACCATCGTCGCCATTAGACGGCCAACCGTTATCATCTGTATGGTTGGCCCAACCTCTGGCACGAGAAGTTGGACCGACCTTGTAAAAGTTGGCCCAACTATGGGACAACCGAAAATTCGCACCTGGTTACTTATCTTGGAAACAAATAATTTCAATTAATTCGGCTAAAAACCAATATTGAAATTTATAACAAATTTGAACCCCTATTTCACCTAACAATTGTTAGTAGCGCGGAAAGTGTGCAGAGAGACGAAGTCCTCCTAGTATATATAGGGCATTCTCCGTCACAGGAAGACACCATCCGTCCAAAAATGATTTTAATCAAGAAAGTTCTAATATGGCTTAACATGTAGGATATCATGCCTACTGTCAATTACAATATGTTGCCTTTTTAAATTCCAAATGCCGTCTTCAATATGAGGGTTAAATTAAGAAGAAAAACAATAAAAGCAAACGAAAATGATTCAAACTTGTTAAAATTAAAAATGTCGAGTTTGTTCCAGGCAAATTCAAGCATTTTTTAATAAATCGTCAGCCATATTGGATCTGGCATTTTGAATTTTAAATATCTAACGTCAGATTTGTCTGCAGCGAACCCAAAAACCCCCGAATAACAAAATTTTGATAAATTTAATGAATTAAAAATTTTTTCGTTAGCCATATTGATTTTGAATTTTCAAACGTCGACTTCACATTCGTAATCCACAACCCCGAAAACCCCCGAGTAACGAGTTTTAATTTATTTCTATGAGTTCTACAAAATTCATTCGAATCTGGAAAGAAAAATGTTGTAGCACGTCGAGTTTTCGAGAAAATTAGTGTTAAAAATTAAAAAATGCATGTTTTTTGGCTATATTTGATTATAATTAAAAGAAAAATAAGAGATTGAAATATGAAGATTTCGACTATATCAGCACATAGAGACATCTATTAGATGTCAATTTAACTCTTTGGTTTAGAGTTAGGTGTTACATATGATTATTACTTCGATATAGTTGTCAAAAAGTAATTATCAATTTTAAAATTAATTTTGATAAAAATATTAACTATATAGCTGTCGACTAGTGATGGGATAGATCTGAGAATATAAGAAGCGTGTTCGTTCAGGCTGTGTTGGCAAGGTGCGTTGATAGACGTAGGTCCCGCGACAAGCAGCTATGAACTGGGGGTCGAGTCCTCACAAATGCACAGTGTATTCGTTCACAAAGCTTAATTTTTCAGATCAAAATTAATTTTAAAATTGAAAATTACTTATCGACAACCATATCGAAGTACTTATCATATGTAACACCTAACTCTAAATCAAAGAGTTCTATTGACATCTAATAGATGTCACTATATGTGCCCCACGTGAAAAAGTTCCCGGAGTCTCCTGGGAGATTCTCGGGAGCAACTCGCGGGAGTCTCTTGGAGTCGTTTCCGGGAGTCTCCCTGGGATTTTTTCAGAAGATTCCCAGCAACAATTCCGGGAGATTCTTGGGAATTTTTTTCGGAAGATTCCTAGCAACATTTCCGGGAGTAATTTTGTAAATTTTTGTAAAAATTCACTTAAGAATGCCAAAAATTGTATAAATATATTATATTTACATACCTTTCATATTTATTTAATAAAATAATATCTTGTAACGTTTCAACAAGTTTAAGAAATAAATTTACATTTAAATTTAAAGGGTAGAAAAATTGTGTTTGTACAAGAAAAAACGTGTTACCTGAAACAGCGAAAGTATTAATTAAAATAACTAAAAGTTTAGCTTATTTAATAGAGTTATAATTGTGCCATAAAAGCTGTTTTTGTTTACGTAAACATTTTTATTATATCCTTTTTGATAATACTTTTAGACACAATAAGGAAGATATAAATGTGTTTCCAAATAACAACAACAACATGTATTTGTAACTCGAGTATTATATCTGTATGTGTATTATAAAAACATTTTATTAACATTTAATTTAATTAATAATTAACATTATGTATCTAATTCAACTTTTTTACAATGTTTAGTAAAAACATTGCATTTTTGCTGAACATTGTAAAAAAGTTGAATCAAAAGTGTGATTAAACGAAATAAACGCGATTATCCAACTTTGACCATCTATCCAACACTGATCAATCTCCCCTATTGTGTCTAAAAGTATTATTAAAAAGGATATAATAAAAATGTTTTCCTTAACAAAAAAAGCTTTTCATGGCACAATTATAACTCTATTAAATAAGCAAAATTTTTAGTTATTTCAATTAATACTTTCGCTGTTCCAGGTAACACGTTTTTTCGTGCACAAACACAATTTTTCTACCCTTTAAATTTAAATGTAAATTTATTTCTTAAACTTGTTGAAACGTTACTAGATATTATTTTATTAAATAAATATGAAAGGTATGTAAATATAATATAATATACAATTTTTGGCATTCTTAAGTGAATTTTTACAAAAATTCACAAAATTGTTCCCGGAAATGTTTCTGGGAATCATTCGAAAAAAATTCCCGAGAATCTCCCTGAATTGTTCCTAGGAATCTTCTGAAAAAGTTCCCGGGAGACTTTCGAGAGTTACTCCCGGAAACGACTCCAAGACACTCCCGGGAGTTGCTCCCGAGTATCTCCCGGGAGACTCCAGGAACTTTTCCACGTGAGGCTAATGTAGTCTAAATCTTCATATTTCAAAATATTCTATCACCGAAAAATTCTAACATTAAAAATAAGGCGGTTCTCACGTCAAATGTCCATCCAAAATAAAAAAGTTGATTAATCAATCCCAAATTTTTTGTATGAGTTGTCCTTTAAGTTAAAAATTTATCAGCCAAATATTTTTGAATTTTATAAAAAATTATGAGAAGTGGAGGGGGTAAAAGTTTTGACTTTTAATGCGACACGCCCTTCTTTGTTTTTTTATTGTCCTTAAACAAAACGATGAAAAATAATTTGCGAATATGGGCTTTTTAGATTTTTTTATAAGCTTTCGATTACCGTAGTGCATTTTAGAAAAATTTTTTATTTTTACCAAAATTTTTAAAAATTAAGAATAAAATTTAACTTTTTTCAACTTCGGGCTTGTTTTTTTTATTTTATTTTTATTGGAAAGCAGAGGTTTTTTCCCAAAAATACTTAATTTCCAGAAAACCGAATATTTTGTTTTCGATACATTAAATATTGAATACAACGCGTCACGTTTCCGAACGGACGTTCTACGCTACGCCGCTGTGCTGTGTGGTGAATAACGAACTTCAGATTAGAGGCGATAGGTGCGTAAAGATTATAAAAGTTATAACAGATAATTTAAACTACTCTCTGCATTTTACAGGAATGAGACTTTCATTAAAATAGCATAATGGCTGCATTTTTGTTCCTTTAAAAAAAATTTTGTTATTCTTTTGTAATTTTGAATAAATTTTTAATTTTTTTATACTTTTTTATTTTCTTCTTCTTTTCTTGTTATTGTATAATGCTTGCATTATTGTTTTTCTTTTTTAAAATTTTTTTTGTATTTTTTTTTAAATTTTAAATTTTTTTATACTTTTTTATTTTCTTTTAATTATTTTTTAGGGTTCCGTACCAATGGTAGGAACCTTATTAAAACGGTTCCGGAAAATGACCATGTCCTTCTAGCGCTCACAGTTTTCGTGATTAGAGTTGATCTTCATACAGTTTTCTGCAAAAAAACATCAAGTTTTGGCCCTTTTTCGCAAAAAAAGGGAATGTAACCTCCCCCCCCCCAGTGCTCACAGTTTTTTACCTAGAAAGATGAAAATTGGTATGCATAGGGGAGAATGGGGAGTTATAAAGCATGGGGAGTTGTGAAGCACGGCCATAGATCTCGCATAGTAATTGTTTTGATAGATGTCACTTACTCTGAATATTTTTTCACCTAATATCTTCGTTTTGTAATTGGATTCATTCCGATAGAAGATATTTTGCATATCTTTCAAGACAATGTGTTCAATTTTTCGTTTATAAAGTTTTTTTGTGTGCTCCATTTTGCAGAATTCTTACAATATTCGCGAACAAATCAAAAAGATAAGTTCACCCATATAATACCCAGCAATGATTAGGTTCTCGAAATTTAAAACGATTTATGCAAAATCGCAATAAAAAATATTTACCAAAAAATATAATTTTTAGCGATTTTTAGTAGTGCTTCACAACTCCCCATGATTTTTAAAAACTTGAAAAAGCAGCTTTTTAGTCCAACTGAAAAAAATTGTTGATTTTATTTTATTTCATGCAAATTCTTCAACCAGTAAGCATATTTGAAGACCCTCTAGAGATTCAAGTGGAGAAAATTTGAAATAAAAATTTCTTTTTGAAGTTACAACTCATAAACAAAGCGTGCTTCATAACTCCCCATTCTCCCCTATGTATTTTCAAAAACGGATTAAAGGAAAAATATTGCGAACATATTTGGTATTGATCTTCAGTGTGTTTGCAGCGAAAAACTCAAAAAATTATGAAAATTTAGAAAAAATTCATTTACTGGACCTGACACCCACAGCTTTTTTCCTAGAGAGCTAAAAATTGGCATACTTATTCATTTTTTAGCGTAGTTTACAGGAAAAATATAGCGGAAGTGATTAGAATTGATCTTCCTGGTGTTTTCCATTGAACACTAAAATCTCTTTTTTCAAAGTCAAAAATTCTTTGATCCTTGCTGGTTCTCACAATTCTGAACCTAGTGATCTGTCGTTATAAATTTTTATTTATTTTTTCGTATAGATTTCAACAAACATACAAAAACATTATTAGAGTTCATCTTCATATTTTTTTACGAAAAACTAAAATTTGTTTTCGTTTTAGAAAAAAAGTGTGTACCCCCTGGGTTTTCACAATTCTTGACCTATTGGCCTGCAGTTTTGCTTATCGTATGCATTTCATGTGTAGATTTCATTAAAAATATACCGAATATAAATGGATTTGATCTTCAAATTTTTTCAACATTAACTCAGTTTTTAAAAATTTCGTCAAAAAAGTGTGTTTTTTGCTTTAGCACTCACAGTTCTTAATCTCAAAGGATAAAAATTGGTACACGTTTGTATTTTCACGTGCCGATTACAATAAAAATAGTGTTGAAATTGCCATAATTTATCTTCATAAATTATTCATTCATTATTTTAGCCAAAAAGTAGAAGTTTTAAAAGAGGGTACGGAACTCTCGGTGTTAGTAAGAGTTCTACTCACACTTGTCCGGTTTTTTTTGTTATTGTATAAAGCTTGCATTATTGTTTTTCTTCTTTTATATTTTTTTATCATTTAAAAAAATAAATTAAATTATTTTAAATTTTTTTACACTTTTTTTATTTCTTCTTAAAATTTAACATTAAATAAAATTGCTGCGAAATCATGTATTCATTATTTTTATTTAGATTTTGCTTTTGACTATTTTCTGGTTCCTTTTTGAACTTTTTTTATTGAACCCTTAATTGAAACAGTTTTTGGAACTACTTTCTAAGCAGCCTTTGATTCTGCAAACACATAACATCTTGCTTATATGAAAAAAAAGTGTTAAAAAATTAAAAACCAGAAAAATTCGAGTAGAACTCGTACTAACACCGAGGGTTCAGTACCCTTTTTTAAAACTTCTACTTTTTTGCTAAAATAATGAATGAATAATTTATCAAGATAAATTATAGCTATTTCTACACTATTTTTATTGTAACCTGCACGCGAAAACACAAAAGTGTAGCAATTTTCATCTCTTGAGATAAAAAACTGTGGGTGTTAGGGCAAAAAACACGCTTTTTTAACGAAATTTTTTAAAACTTTGAGTTTTTCTTTAAAAAATATGAAGATCAAATCCATTTATATTTGGTGTATTTTTCTTGAAATCTACACATGAAAATACATTAAATAAGCAAAACTGTAGCCCAATAGGCCAAAAATTGTGAAAACCAAGGGGGAGGATACACACTTTTTTCTAAATCAAAAAAAATTTCTAGTTTTTCGCAAAAAAAATATGAAGATGAACTCCAATAATTTTTTCTGTATGTTAGTTGAAATCTGCACGAAAAAATAAATAAAAATGTATAACGCCAGTCCACTAGGTTAAGAATGGAGAGAACTAGCATATGTATAATTATTATCAAAAATTGGAAAAAAATTAGGTTTTTGCTCAAAACGCAATGAAGATCAATTCTAATCATTTACACTATATTTTCCCTGTAATCTACACGTCAAAATACAAAAGTGTTTCAATTTTCAGATCTCTAGGTAAAAAACTGTGGGCGCTAGAGTGAAATAAACGCTTTTTTGATGAAATTTTTAAAAACTAAGTTTTTCGCTAAAAAATTATGAAGATCAAATCCAATCATGTTTGCTATATTTTTCCTGAAATCTATACACGAAACTACATAAAATAAGACAAACTGCAGTCCAATAGGTCAAGACTTGTGAAAACTCAGGAGGGTACACACTTTTTTTCTAAAACGAAAAAAAATTTTAGTTTTTCGTAAAACAAATATGAAGATGAACTCCAATAATTTTTTTTGTATGTTTGTTGAAATCTGCAAAAAAAAAAAATAAAAATGTATAAGGCCAGATTACTAGGTTACGAATTGTGAGAACCAGCAAGGGTTAAAGAATTTTCGACTTTGTAAAAAGAGATTTTAGTGTTTCATTAAAAACACCATAAAGATTAATTCTAATCACTTCCGCTATATTTTTCCTGTAAACTACGCTAAAAAATGAATAAGTATGCCAATTTTCAGCTCTCCAGGTAAAAAAATGTAGGCGCCAGGGGGGGGGGGGTACATGGATTTTTTTCGAAATTTTCAAAATTATTGACTTTCTTGATAAAAACAGAATGAAGATCAATACTAAATGGGTTCGCTATATTTTTCTTCTAATCTATGCGTGAAAATACATACATATTTTACATATTTTAGCTCTCTAGTTGTAAAACTGTGAGTTCTAGAGAGGGAGTACATGGTTATTTTTGTAACCGTTCCAATAGGGTTCCTACCGGGTACGTAACACTAAAATATATTAAACAAGTTGTTCATTTCATCACTATTAAGCTTCCTCCATATCCACAAGAATCAGTAAAATACACACACTGAAAAAAATATTCTTTTTTTCAAGGAAAATTCCTCTTGCAAAAATCCTCTTGAATCAAAAAGAATACTCTTAATCAAAGAGTATACTTCTCTTATTTTAAGAAGAATGTTATTATGATGAGAATAATCCTCTTAAAATAAGAGGATTCTTTTTGAGCCCTATTATAGAGGAAAATATGCATTGAAATAAGAGGAATTCTCTTGATTCAAGAGGATTTTTACAAGAGGAATTTTCCCCTCAAAAAAAGAATATTTTTGTTCAGTGATTAAAATTATGATTTTTCAAAAGCATGTAAATAAAAGCATTCATTCTTCTCAAATAAATTTCTTCTTGATATATCAAGAAATACACAGCCACACAAAAAAAGAAAAGTGTCTTGATCTGGGGTCGAGACATGTATATACCAATGTATTTCGATGCGCTGAATCCGAATCCGCCATCAGAATTTGGCCAATGGGTCCTGGTTTCGCCCTAACCTCAAAAAATTCCTTAAAATCGCTAAAATGGTCGCTTTTGAATGATCAAACTTGAATCTAAGCGCATATTAGTAAGTTTCTAAGGTCCATTATTTTTAATAAACTATTCTATAAGCTTTTCAATTGAAAATTCATATAATAAATTAAATCTATCGAACATAACCTCAAAAATTCATCTAAACCTCCAAATAAACAAATTATATCATATACAGCGCAATAAAAATTTTATAAGTTCATGAAATTTAATATTCAGGTCTTTCTGTGATTACTGATTACGGACCCTATGTCAAGTTTCCAAAATCCAAAATAGCGGATCCAATATGGCGGACACTATTATGAAAATTTGTTCGGATTTGCTTGAAAATTGTTACTCAGGGGGTTGGTTTCCGGAGTCGCTGATGACGAATTCCATGTTCGTTTTTAAAAATTCAAAATGGCGGATCCAATATGGCAGTCTTTATTATTTTAACGATTTTTTTAGGTTTATTACTTGCGGTTTTTTGGGAACATCTCTTCAGTCCATTGTCTTGCTACTATACCGTGTTCTTTTTTCTTCAAATGACCGATGTAAAGGGTTTCGCTTACGTTTTTTTCCTTTTCAACTCGTTTCTCTCTTCAACATCCAACAAAAGTCAGCCATCATTACCTCATCCCATCTTCCCTGATATCGTTCTTCCATCAATTTGATATCTTGATGAAATCGCTCTCCTTGTTATTCGCTGTGATGTCTGCAATTTTCGGGAAACTTATTCAGATGCGAATCGAGGATGTGTAGTTTTGAACTCATTAAGCATCCTAATTTTTAAAAGTTTTTAAGCATTTGGGCTACAATTTGTTTAGATTCGGAACTCTTATTGTTTCTTAGAACATTTGTTGAATCTTCTTTGTAACTTTCCCAAGCTGCCCTTTCAGTGTCGGTCATTTGAGAAACGAAATTCTTGTCTCTAAATAATGTTCGAATTTGTGGCCCTTCAAATACCCCTTGTTTTAATTTAGCATCAGAAACAGTTGGAAATTTTTTTGCAATGCACTTGAAGCATAGACCGTCCTTATCTAACACTTTCACGTATTGCTTAATCCCACCAAGCTTAATGTGAAGAAATGGAAATATAATTTTTTCGCGGTCTACCAAACTTTGATGAATGACGTTGTAAGAACCTGCTTTAAACGAATCTCTTGAAGGCCAATTTTTTTTCTTGTAATGATTAGCACGATCTCTGCTATTCCATAGACACAAGAAACATGGCTCTCTCGTGAAACCCGATTGTTGACCCAGTAATATTGTTATAATTTTAAAATCACCATAAATTAACCGTTTGTGTTTTTGATAATTCACTTTCTCTAGAAGCATTTTTATATTATTATATTCTTCTTTGATTTGTGTAGAATGAGCTATTGGAACAGGAGCGGGACTCTGACTTAGCGCCACTATAATAGGGCTCACTATAATAGTGCCATAGTGCTTACTATAATAGCGCCACTATAATAGCGCTTACTATAATAATGCCATAGCGCGCACTATAATAGCGCTCACTATAATAGTGCCATAGTGCTCGCTATAATAGCGCCACTATAATAGCACGCACTATAATAGCACCACTATAATAGCGCTCACTATAATAGTGCCATAGTGCTCACTATAATAGCGCCACTATAATAGCGCGCACTATAATAGCGACTCTATAATAGTGCTATAGTGCTCACTATAATAGCGCCACTATAATAGCATGCACTATAATAACGCCACTAAAATAGCATGCACTATAATAACGCCACTATAATAGCGCTCACTATTATAGTGCGCGCTATTATAGTGGCGCTATTATAGTCCGCGCTATTATAGTGGCGCTAACTCAGAGTCCCGCTCCAGGAGCGTAGACATTTGTATTGTGTAGTAAACGGCTTTTATACTACGTTTGGAGGAATCGATAAAAAGTCTTCATCTCTATACACATTTTCTGTTAAATTGTCCATCAAACCTATTATGTCAGTACAATACACCAAAGATGTCTCTTCATCTTTCGTAAAATATTTTCGGAACTCTTTATCTCTATCTCTATAAAATGCCACTTTCGTATTCGGATGCAAGAAGTTTCTTTTCTTCATAAATGAAGCAGCAAATTCTGCACCATCTTTTGGTAAACCTAGATTTCTAATAAAATCATTTAGCTCCTGTTGCGATACTAATATTGGCTTTTTTTCTTTATTGTAATACGCGGTGAACTCATTTCCCTCATCGTCATTGTCATTTTCATCATTGCCACTACTAAATTCTTCTGTTTCATTATCGACTTCTACTTTTTCGACATATTTTAAAAGTAACATCAAGTTTTCCCGCTTTTCGATCAATTTTAGTAAGTCTGATTACTGTTGACACATTTATATATGTAATGGAACTCTTATTTTTTGAGGTAATTCCTTTGATGTCATTTATACAAAAATAGCAGTCTTTTAAATTTCGTGGTTTCTTCCATATCCCCACCCTGACCAGACGCCGATACTGGGGTTCCTAATCCCTGCATCGTAAAACATTTTCTTCCTGTATCTGCCATGACGGCATGAACGCCGTTAACCCAGGGACTCTGCCAGTATGGATCCGTTGCCCACTGTCACCACATGGAGGTGCCCTGGTTACAGATACAGGCGAAAAATGCTAACAAGGAGAAATTCTGAACCATGAAGTAGCAATAGCATACATTTAAAGATTGAATACACACAATAAATATATCAACTTAAACTTAATTATTAGAAATATTTAAGGGGGAACAAATAAAAATTTAATGTCAGATTCGTCATCAGCGTCCCCGAAAACCCCAGAGTAACGATTTTCTAGCAAATCCGAACAAATTTTTATAACTGTGTCCGCCATATTTGATCCGCCATTTTGGATTTTGGAAACTTGACATAGGGTCCGTAATCAGTAATTACAGAAAGACCTAAATAGTAAATTTCATGAGCTTACAAAATTTTTATTGCGCAGTGTATGGTATAATTTGTTTGTTTGGAAGCTTAGTTATAATTTTGAGGTTATGTGCGATAGATTTAATGTTTCATATGAATTTTCAATTGAAAAGCTTATAGAATAGTTTATTAAAAATAAAGGACCTTAGAAACTTACTAATATGCGCTTAGATTCAAGTTTGATCATTCAAAAGCGACCATTTTAGCGATTTTAAAGTATTTTTTGAGGTTAGGGCGAAACCAGGACCCATTGGCCAAATTCTGATGACGGATTCGGATTCAGCGCACCGAGATACATCGGAATATATATGTCTCGACCCCAGATCAAGACACTTTTCTTTTTTTGTGTGGCTGTGATATTCATGAATTAAATATAATAATTATAGTGCGATTTGCAAATGTTTGAAAAGCTATGCATAACAGGGTTCGTCCAGAATATTTGTTAAAAATAAAATTATATAAATAATTTATAAGTTGTTATATAAATATTTTGTGAAATTTAAACTTTCATATGCAAACTGCTACTTTTTATGATAGAATAATCATTTCAAAATATTAAAATAAATTCTGAAAAAATACAAGATTTGAATTTTTTATGAAAAATAGAAATAGCCATTAATTTAATAAATTTTCATAAAATGTATACTTTGTATACATTAATTGATTTGTTTTCTTGTCAGAATGAAATTTTGACAATAGTTAATGAAAACATTAATAAATAAAATAGTTATTTCAAAAAACACAAAATTTTTTTATAATTTTGAAAAAATTGTGTATAAAAAAATTTTGTAGATATATTCGAAAATCCTTGTGTCAGATTTTAGGTATTAATGACTGCAATAAACCTGCAAAATTTCAGATAAATCCATTAAAATTTGTCTGTGATATTTTGTACACAATTTTTTGTGACATACACTCACACCCACACATACATCTGGACATTTGCTCAGAACATTATATACATATGTTCCAGATGAAAATAAGTTCATATAACCTTCTTTTGAAAAATTGAAAATTTTTACGAATGCAAAGCTTCCTCATGGAAGAGAAAGCAAATTACAAAAAATTTAAAAAAAGGAAAAACAATAATGCAAGCATTATACAATATCAAAAAATAAAAAAGAATAAAATTAAATATATATTTAAAATCACAAAAAATATAAAATAAAAAAACCCACGTGTACTGTATACATTTAGTCGTCTCTAAAAACTTCAAAATTAAAGACATTATTTTATAAATTATTTTAAACTACAATTTTTTTATTTAAATTTAATAAAACATACCTAAAAAGTGAAATTAATGTGCGTTTTAGTGATTAAACTTTTCGCGAAAAAATCGTTATTTCGAGTACTTTTTGATTAATATATGACTATAGTGTAGTGTTGAGTGTTGGTGTCATGACGCGAATAATGTCCTGGAATACTAAAGGCACTATCGAATTAAATAAGGTAAATATTTAAAATACATCGCATTATTAAATTAGTTAATATTTAATTACTTAATTAAAACTATACAAATTAACATTGCTTTCTGAACATGTAACTTGGAACTAATAGTATCAGCAATAATATTGCTCCATTTTAGTGCATCCTATTTTATTGTTGGAATATTATTTATTAATGATAAGGATATTTACAGTTGTTATCTTTAATCTGCGTATAACAATTGAATGTAAAAAATGGTTAACATCACATTAGCCGCATAATACTTTGTTTGTTAAAGAATGTCATATATTGCGATTTGAATCTATTAAAGAAGTAAGATTCTTTTAACCTAATTTAAAGGAAAAAATTTATAAAGAAAAATATTTTTTTAGGATCACACCAGCAAAGATGAAGCGAAAAACTAACCAAAGTGTATCCTGTTAAATAGAACGCAAAAGCCAATAGTTTTCAATATATTGTTTTATGTATCGTTTTATTTTTAATTTGAAAAAATTAAACAAATTTATTCATGCTTCGCATTTTAAATTAGAAAACATTCGAACCGTCTTGAATCGAGTATGTCAAAATGATTATTTAGGGACCATAGATCTAAAAGATGCATTCTATTTGATTCCGGTGCACAAAGATTATGAAAAATTTCTGAGATTTAAATTTGAAAAGCAATTATTCCAATTTGTTTGTCTTCCTTTTGGTTTATGCACTTGTCCTTACATATTTACTAAAATAATAAAGTTAATAAATTCAGAACACAGTGAGTGTCTGTAGTCTTATACTTAGACGATTTTCTTTTTATTCAAAATTCAATTGGGAAGTTAATTTTAAAAAAGCAATTAAGTTATTAGAATATTTAGGACTTGTAAATTATGGAAAGAGTTCAATAGTACCTAAAAAAGTGTAAATACTTAGGTTTCATTACTGACACTGATCGACCTTCCTTAAATTTAACAGATAAAAAGAGAATTCAAATTATAGAGTTTGCCAGTCACTTTAAAGAAGGAAAATTATACAAAATTAGAAAAGGGCTTAGGGGTTTAAGTATGCAAAAAGTGCCCCCGCTTCTATTTTTCTCAAATTTGGCCCATATGTTACTATCCATATGACTATAACTTTCTGTAATTTTGAACTCAAAATTCGCTTTTTTGGGGGAGTTATGGAGGGGGAAAGCAAAATCAAAAAACTTATTTTATCTCGAAAACTACTGAACCGATTTTAATGAAATTTTAAGAGGTTGTAAATATAGATAAGGCGATATTAGAAAAAAAAATCAAAATTTTTTATTCAAAAAAAATTTTCAAAATTTTTTTTTTTAAATTTTCAAAATTTTTTTAGGGTTATTTTTTAAAGTGACCACTTTCTCTTTTGTTGTAAAAAGTACCTTATAATGTCCCCTTTAACATATATGTGACGCTCCACGGTGAAAGGGACCTTAGCTGCAATAGACAAATTTTACAGGAAAGGCATTTAAAGTAGAACCACTCTGATGGGTCAAGGCGTTCCAATGAAATTCAGCCCCACTACTCATTACACATTGATAGTTGTCCGTGTTACACGAAGTGCACGAATTGTACGTGCATGGCCAGTGTAGTAGTATAAGAATGTAGAGGGGCAGATTTTCTGAATAACCACGTGTAAACATTGAACAAGCTCATTTTTAAACATTAATAATAAAAAAACCTGTAAGTAAAAATTATTTTTTACTTTTGCATATGAAAGAACAACTCAAAAACTATAGAATGACATAAGTAACTCAAAATTAATTTTTTTGCAGCTAAGGTCCCTTTCACCGTGGAGCGTCACATATTTTTAAAAAAATTTTTAAAATATAGTTTTTGAGTAAAATGTCAAAAACCATGGTCATGCTATTTGTCACGTACGGTAATGCACATATATACATATGTGACGCTCCACGGTGAAAGGGACCTTAGCTGCAAAAAAATTAATTTTGAGTTACTTATGTCATTCTATAGTTTTTGAGTTGTTCTTTCATATGCAAAAGTAAAAAATAATTTTTACTTACAGGTTTTTTTATTATTAATGTTTAAAAATGAGCTTGTTCAATGTTTACACGTGGTTATTCAGAAAATCTGCCCCTCTACTTACTAATACTACTACACTGGCCATGCACGTACAATTCGTGCACTTCGTGTAACACGGACAACTATCAATGTGTAATGAGTAGTGGGGCTGAATTTCATTGGAACGCCTTGACCAATCAGAGTGGTTCTACTTTAAATGCCTTTTCTGTAAAATTTGTCTATTGCAGCTAAGGTCCCTTTCACCGTGGAGCGTCACATATGGACCATATTAATGTGATAGGGTATAGATTAATAAGTATGGAAAAAATGACACGAATATATTTTTCCCATTCATTCCTACCCACTTAAAAATAACTTTTTCAAATTTTTAACTCAAAATTTTGAGTTTTTTGGAACTTATGGAGGGGAAAAAATCGAAAAACGCATTTTCCTCAAAAACTACTGTATGTATTGTGACGTATGATTTTAAATAATTATTAAAATTGGCTTAAAATTTCTGCTTACGTCAATGCAAAATCTGACGCATTCAACACAGATAATAAATGGAAATTTAATTAAATAAATTTCGCCGTCAGGCGCCAATTAATTTTAAAGATTAATTAATAAACTCTAACTCGACTCGGCCCAACACACTCAAACTCTCAACCCCTGAGTTTCTCTCTCGCTCAGAGGAGATTCTGCCCAAACAGATTGGCAGCAGAAAAGCCAACGTCGAGACACGACTGGCACAACACTGGCTCGATACTGACTCACCCAAAGACGCTCCTCGTTATTCTCTTTCTGTCTGGTTCCTCGGCGGCTATTTCCTTCGGGGATAACTAAGGGAATAATCCAAGGAAAACTACTTTATTTCTGTTCACACTCTTTATTAATCCTTCTGGCAACACAAACTCTAGTTTATCGAAACACTCACTCGACAGACTATAACACTCTTTTTCGACTCTATTTCTTTACCCAACTATCTCTCTACACTTCTCTTATGACAACTCTCAAAAACAATATTACACACTATTTTCGCAATGGCCGCGACATTATTACTCTTCTGTCTTGGCTCTTTTCCCACGTGCTCGTCTTCTTCATCTTTCGTTCCACTGGTTCTCCTCTCTCTGCCTCTTACTACTCACTTGGGCCCTGCCCTCTGTCACTATCTCTCCTACTAACTAGCCGCGCGACACACATTCATCACTGATAGTGGGTCACTCGGCAGTTCCGACTTTCTAAATTATCATACCAATTAACGATCACGGTTCGGGGATAAATCCGGCAGATGATGTGACGATTCAGATTGTCGAACCACAGGAGACGACAATCCACAACGTCACAATCCCCTCCCCATGACCGGTAATATTTTACATAGGACCGTCATGACTATGAAAATCTTGGCATCACTTCTGGCTCTCCTACACTCTCTCTCTGGCTATTTTACGACTAACTACTCTCGGCTCTCCTCTCTACGTCACTCGGCTCACGAAATTTGGCTCACCTCTTTACCTCACACGGCTTTCGGCTCTCCTCTCTGCGGCTTACGAAACTCAGCTCTCCTTTTTACCTTACACACATCTCACAGAGCTCGGCTCTCTTATCAAATTTTATGTCTACAATGCTTTCTAACATCTTTGATCTAAAAGAAAAAAAATTTTTTTTTCTTAGGGTTGGGTCAGCTGTGACTCTCACAGTCTCTCCCCTCCCCTGGACTATGGGTACTGGGATCACATCCGTACCTTTAGTCCCACACTCGTCAGCATTGTTCTCATCTACACTTTGACAGAGTAAGCTCTCTTTACTCGGTCGTTTCTGGCACCGTTCTCTTTCTCGACTCTTCTTCTCCTGCTATCGTGGCCCACATGTACAGGGCATCTCTATGTCCTCCAGGCCCAGCTTTCCAAAATTCTCCGTATTTCTACACAATTCTGGCATCTTAAAAAGTTTGTTCCTGGTGTTTTGCACACTAGGCACGACTCCACTTGAGTTTGTCTCAGAGGGCATTGTTTGACATAATGTCCCTGTTGCTGGCATTGGAAACAAATCCTCTTGGGACATTCTCTGGCTCGATGTCCTATAGACAGA